>LNAC01000919.1:93836-290842 GCA_002007465.1 Ailurus styani
CAGGAATTCAGTCAAGTGTCAGGATATAAAATCAATGCACAGAAATCAGTTGCATTTCTATATACCAACAACAAAACAGAAGAAAGAGAAATTAAAGAGTCAATCCCATTTACAATTGCACCCAAAACCATAAGATACCTAGGAATAAACCTAACCAAAGAGGCAAAGAATCTGTATTCAGAAAACTATAAAGTACTCATGAAAGAAATTGAGGAAGACACAAAGAAGTGGAAAAACATTCCATGCTCATGGATGGGTAGAATAAATATTGTGAAAATGTCTATGCTACCTAGAGCAATCTACACATTTAATGCAATCCCCATCAAAATACCAGCAATTTATTTCAAAGAAATGGAACAAATAATCCTAAAATTTATATGGAACCAGAAAAGACCCCGAATAGCCAAAGGAATGTTGAAAAAAAAAAGCAAAGTTGGCGGCATCACAATTCCAGATTTCAAGCTCTATTACAAAGCTGTCATCATCAAGACAGTATGGTACTGGCACAAAAACAGACACATAGACCAGTGGAACAGAATAGAGAACCCAAAAATGGACCCTCAACTCTATGGTCAACTAATCTTCGACAAAGCAGGAAAGAATGTCCAGTGGGAAAAAGACAGTCTCTTCAACAAATGGTGTTGGGAAAACTGGTCAGCCACATGCAGAACAATGAAACTGGATCATTTCCTGACACCACACACAAAAATAGACTCAAAATGGATAAAAGTCCACTAATATTCTTGATAGATACCACCTCTTGCTTTGGCAGCCTTTGTGTTTTTGTGATCATTTGATTTATTAAAATATATTAATCCAATGACCTGTACAAGATCATATAATTTTTTTTGCAAAATAACACAATTGTCAAAAATCTTCAGACTCTTCTTCGCAATTTTTTCCCCCTGACTTCCCATACTTGACTTGTAGATGTTATTTGTTGCTTAGGTTCACAAATTTCCTTCCACAGGTTCACAGTTTGGTATAAAAGACAACCAGCCCCAAAGTGTTGTTTGTCAGTAATGAATGGTCGATATGGTTTCAATGAGACTAAGGGAAAATGAGTGTCACTTTAGATCATTACTCCTACTTCAGAAATGCAACTTCTTAATCTTATCTAGTGAAATACATATTTTTCTCAGGGACTAAGAGAGTAGGGCCAATGATGAATGTATCAGGTGAAGGCCAGGAATCAGGAAAAAGAAATCTCACAAAAAAAGATGCTAATTCTTAGGATTCTCACATTGTCCAGAACCTTGGCTTAATGTCTTTTATGGCACATCCATAAAGAATAGATAGTCAACTGAAGCTCCTAATTTCTGTGGGGGCTGTTGATATCCTATGTGAACAAATAAGAACTTTTATTATTTAAAAATTGATTTACAAATCTGTGGGGGTTAGACTCAGGCATCAGAACGTTTATTTTTTTTAAAGATTTTATTTATTCATTTGACACACAGAGAGAGATCACAAGTAGGCAGAGCGACAGGCAGAGAGAGAGGGGGGAAGCAGGCTCCCTGCTGAGCAGAGAGCCCGATGTGGGCCTCGATCCCAGGACCCTGAGATCATGACCTGAGCCGAAGGCAGAGGCTTAACCCACTGAGCCACCCAGGCGCATCAAAGTTCTTAACTTAACCTATTATACTCACTTTTAAAAAATAGGATATGTTCGCATTAACTAAACCAGAAATTTGTACATATTTTTCTTAAAATAGCATGTTGACCTTCAGGGAGGACCAGCAAGTTACAGTTAAGGTTATACTGAGGAATGTTAATTAGCATTCACCAAGAAACCTAAGGAAGACAAGGATTGATCTTTGTACTTAGAGCAGAGTAGTTGGTTTAAACAGAATTTATAGCTATAATGTCCGATAACATAAGGACATTCTTCTAATTTAAAATTGTTTCTTTTTTCAGTCAGAACATGCACTTGTTTAAAAGCAAGGAAATTGTTTTCCCTAGTCACATATACTGCCATGTTATAAATCGGGCTTTGTAAGTAGTGTCTTCTTTCTGATCAATAATTATAAAGTACAAAATAAACAGAAACACAATGTATAAAAGAAGAGTTTTGGGGTGCCTGGGTGGCTCAGTGGGTTAAGCATCTGCCTTTGGCTCAGGTCATGATTCTGTGGTCCTAGAATCAAGCCTGGATGAGGCTTCCTGCTCAGCTGGGGAGTCAGCTTCTACCTCTCATCTACCTGCCACTCCCCCAGCTTGTGCTCTCTCTCTCTCTATCAAATAAATAAATAAAATCTAAAAAAAAAAAGAAAGAAAAATTTTTATAATACCATTAAGTGATGCTTGACTTCTAACTATAAAACCACTCTACAATACTCATACTCCGCTATTAAGGAATCACCAATGGGCAAAGATTAATTGAATTAATATAGTCCAGTTCCTAAACCAGCTGAGAGAATGGGCACACTACTGAGAATGGGTATACTACTGAGATACTCAAGCAAGCAGATTCTGAACTCTTCACCCACACTTCTCTGAGCACCAACCTGGAGCCATTTGAAAATTAGTCTTTATGCTTTTGATACACTTTTAGCATGTGGATCAAATTCCTTAGCCTGGAAGCAAAGTGATTCTCAATCATGTGTACATTACCTGTATAAAATCCATATCACATTATTATTACTTTCCATTAAGTTCCCATTCCAGCCACATCAAAGTTTTTGCCATCTCCTGAATATAGGGGAGATCATATGGAATCTTTCTGACCCTTGGCCTGCTGTTTCCACTGCTAGAAATTCCTTTCCTTCCTCTTTCCCAGAAGAAAGCCTTTGTCCCTTCCATAGGCTGTTACCTACTCTCTGAAGCCTGATTGTGGCATTTTCTTTGTGTTCCCATAGCAGCTGGGCAAAAATCTGTTCACAAGTTTTTCTCCTCAGTTAGACGATGAATTCCTCAAAAGAGAAACTTAATCATCAGTCGTTTCCCCCATATTGCCGTGTGTTACTTGGCATTTATTGGTTCTGCTGCACTTTGAGAAATGA
The DNA here is from genome assembly GCA_002007465.1 of Ailurus styani. Lineage (NCBI taxonomy): Eukaryota > Metazoa > Chordata > Mammalia > Carnivora > Ailuridae > Ailurus > Ailurus styani. Next base: position 96,839 of record LNAC01000919.1, read on the forward strand.
ATGAATATTGCATCTATTTTATCTTGTTTTTTAAATGCTGCTCTTTATGTGCAAGATTTCATCGTGAAGATATTTTATAATAGTCCAAAAATACTGGAAAAAGTAAGAGGATCCACTTCTTCATTCCAGTGCATTAGACGGTCTTAAAATGTCATTTGCAAAGGCTTCATGATTATTTTTGTTTCTAGCTTATTGAGGTATAATTGACACATAACATTGTGGGATTTTAAGGCAGTGACTTGATATACTTATATAATGTGAAAAGATTACCAAAATAAGGTTAGTTAACATATCCATCACCTCACATAGATATCGTGTATCGGGGGTGGGAATGGACAATAAGGAAAACAAGCCCAAGATGTTAAGCATATTTCGTTATGTCCCTCAAGTAAGTAGAGATAGAGCTGGAATTTGAATTCAGGTGTTACTACTCCTAGTCCAGAACAATTTCAGACCTTTCTTAGGGGATGTATTGAGAAATCATATTACTGTCTCCTAAAATCTCAGTATCTGCCCATGTAGGGTTACAGTTAAGAGCCCTGCAATATTCACCTAAATAGAAAAAAATATCATGGGTGAGCGATTGGGCTCTCTTCATGATGATCTCGCAAGAGAGTATAGTTTCATCCAGTTTTTCACTTCACCATCATCTTTCGCTTCACTCATAATGGTTCAATAACTAGGAATTGAAAACCAGCAACAGCAGCTACTGTTGAACACAGAATATCAGTGCTGTAGTCAGCATTAGATCTGGGCCTGCAAGGGGCAGTGGCTCTCTTAGAAGGTGTAGTGGCACACTCTAACTTTCAATGCATAGAAACAAAAAGCTGAGATGTAAAGTTGCTTCTAGCACTTTGGGTAATTCATAAATTCCATTTAGTATCAGATGAAAGTTCTGTACCTTTTCTCAGACCTAAAGTTGTTATTGGAATTCAATTATTATACAAGTTAAATTTAACATAAAATTTCTGGGGAGCAGTTCTGTCCTTTAAAGTGCACCTGTAGTGAAACTCTCTCTCTCTCTCTCTCTCTCTCCCTCTCTCTCTCTCTCTCTCTCTCTCTCTCTCACACACACACACACACACACACACACACTCGCTCACTCACTCATAAGCACATATTCGTTTTGTGACCATAGTTTAGGTTTAAAAGTCTGTAGTGAAAACTACATTGCATTCCATCAGTCTGTGATTTTAATATAAAGATTGGGCTTTCACTAAGTATTCGTCAGTGTGAATCAAGGGGGCTATTATTCTGAGAAGACAACTATTTAAATTTTTCTATCGGTAATAATTTTAAGAAATTGGTGATTCTAAGAACTACCTGACAATTTCTCTTCTAAACTAGATCTTAATTTTTCTTCTTCTATGATGTGCATTTCTTGTTTTCTTTTCCTGAAAAATTGTTGATACTTGATACAATATTTTAACATCAAAAAGTAGATATTTATTAAGGTTTGCTGTCTATTCTCTATACTTCATTTGTCAAGTAAGTGGTTCATCTGTTTTCTGACTCCCAGGATATAGAACAACAGATAGTAAAATATCCAAAAATATTTCTCCGCTATGAGTATTTCTGGCTACAAAACTAGCTCATACATCATTTTAGCTCCTAGAAGAAAACAATAATGTGACAAAAAGTTTCAAAGGCATAAGACCTGTGACATTTTCCACTATGGCGTTCAGGGGAATGGACACATTACTGCGCTACATTTTGACATGAATTTCTTGTGAAATTCAGGAAATTTTGTTTAATTAGAAACCTAATTGCAAGAGTTTGGGGCGTGTTGGAATCAAATTTTGAGGTAGCACAGCTCTGCCATAAAGTTCCCTGACAGGACTTCTGGAGTTGTGGTGTAAGGGTGTTCTTTGTGCATTTTCACTGTAAGGTGCCCAGATAGGATAGAATGATAATCAAATATGGAGCCAGGGTACACATGTAAGGTATTTCATTTGGTGGACAAAAAGTAGCAAAGCTGAAGCAAATTCTATTTATACATGAATAATCTGGATCATTCTGAGTTTCCTGAATTTTATTAAGTTTAAGGCTATTCAGCTTTTACTGTGTCATTGTTCTTTGACTCAAAACAGGATCCATTCAGTTCGTTCTTAGGAACCAGAAAATAAAGAACTATTTTATTAGCAAATATTAAAGATTTTTTTTGCTATGGGACATATTTTGTAGAATTTGAAAGCAGTGGAATATGTGGAATGAGATTAAACACAGTGACTCTGTCTTGAGTCATGGCAAAGGAGGCTTATTTAATTCTGCGGTCAAGTGGCATCTTATCAGGTTAATTTTAATTTCAAAGATATCTCAAATCATGAACTCCAAAGGGCACTGTTCTATTGAGTATCTGGTGTTCCTTGAATAAAGGTGATGTATTTATCTGTGGAGGTTATTGAAATTCAGTTATTCCACTAAGTGTTCAGGTATGAGTCTAAGTCACGCAGAGCAGCTCTTGAGAAGAGTTTGGCTGAAGTTACTCTCAGACAGTCCTCCACAGAGAAGGATGAATCACTGGACATTTTGCTGTGCAAAAACACTGGTTGAAAGATGTCCCCATCCTCCCTTAAAGCCTTTAATTTTCAATTTGTCCAGCTGTAGGTTAGCTATTACATAACTATAATCTATTGATGTGATCACACCTGTTGCTTTGTGCCTTAGGACAAGGCAGAGGCTATGAAGAGCAGCCTTGATGTGATGCTTCACTGATCTGATCCCAGACTTAAAAAAAAAAAAAGGCAAGTTGTATGGTTCTGCCTTTGATGACTTTCAACTATGGAAGAGTAACTTTGTACATGTAAGTTGTGTCTAGATAGAATAAAGGAGGCAGGAAATCTTCATGCCTCAGTAACTTGCCCCTAAGTTTGGCCTATTATAAATCAATTCCTTTTGATAAAATAAATATGCTGAGATGCATAATCCAAGGATATGGCATGTCATTCATGTTTTAATATAAAACAGGGTTGAATTACATATTTTCCTTATGGAATTAGGAGCTGTGAAGAGGTAAGGGAGAACATAGGGTATCATAAGTCTGGAGAGAAAACAATTCCTGGAGGAATGTGAGGGCTGAAGGAGGGGGCCACACGCTAACACTAGTTGACCCAGGTGACAGCCTGATATAGAATTAGTATGTCTTACAGTCTTCTCGTATTTTCAAGTCATAGGTGAGGGCCGTCGGGATGACAGCAATCCCAAATGCCAAACACTCACCATGAACTATCCTGTAGTTCACTAACACAAAGCAAAAATTTTAAACTAAATAAGAAATGGGAGGCCATTAGCTGACCATGGCCAGTAGTCCAACATGTTTTTTGGATTTGTGTGTGTGTGCGTGTTTGTGTGTGTGTGTTTAATAATGTCTAACTGTCAGATCTGTGATGTTAGGGACATTGTCTTGATCATTGCTGTGTGCTCAACACACAGAACACTGCCACATACTAAAGAGTTAAAACCATTTCATGAGTAATGAGACAGATACATAATAAATAAAACAATGGCATTCCCTAATCTCTGTGTATATTATGTGCTAATTTATATAGAGTTAATTGTTGAAAGCCATACATGATAGGTAGGTTCAAATCCTGAATTCACTGCTTCACTGGCTGTGGGAACTTACACAAGTTATTTGACTCCTCTGAGCCTCAGTTTCTCAATTTACGTAATGGGACTAGTCATCATTCCCATTTTACAGGATTGTTGTACGAATTAAAGTTGATGTGTGAAAGTGTCCATTGTAAGAGTACTCAGCATGTGGGAGTGATCATAATTAGGTGTGTCCATTTATAAACTGCTTTCTGATTAGCAAATCTCTGTATGAGGAGTGCTTTGCTTTGAATGAACAGCAAGTTGGTGTATGGAAGTCAACTAGTTAAAGCCATGTATGTTACTAAATTTTCAATCTATTCATTCTAGAAGAGAGAGCCTCTGAAGGAGTACTTTTATTTTCTGTCAGCATTTATTAGGGAACTAACTCTTCTTGTGAGCTTACAAAATTTCTTAAACACATTTAGTTCTCTCATCCCCTCCCTCACCCCAACAAGAAAATATTCTAAGACATAAGTAGTAATGAGAGTCTTTTTTTATGATACCTTGGATTTATATAGCTTCTTTCTTCTAAATTGCTCATATTACTTCACATGTCCCATTTATTCTTCTGATATCCTTCTAACATTCCAATGATACAATCTGGTTTATCTTGATTTATCAATCTAATCCACTCAATTCTGTAATTTTTCCCACTTACTTTACCATTTTGACTTTGTTTTTCCTATTCTCTTTTTTCAATTGAGTATCACTACAGCTTTTTTCCAGCTAATTAGATGCTAAAATTTAAACTTAAGGATCTTGTGACCTACATTGTAGTCTACATGCTAGTAAATATGATTCATGTCTAGAAAGAACCTATGATTCATGCCTAGAAAGAACTTATGCAAACTTTCTAAGAAATAGTACAACAACAGAAAAAAAAATCTGGCTTTATGACATGAAAAACAATTGAAATTATTTAAAATATTTGTCTTAATGTTTGGACAAATCCAATAATAAATTATACCAATTATTTATGCTAGACCATAACAAAAATCCTGACTAGTTGGATAGCAGATATACTAAAGGAGAGAGCATCCTCACAACACAACCCATCTGCTAATCCCCAAATATAAGGTCAATCCCTTATGCCATAGTGAGTTTTGTATAAACTGGCTCAGTGACCATGGTGTTATTCACAGAAGTTACAGCTGCTATAGACTGAATGTTTGTGCCCCTCTCAGGTTCATATGTTGAAAGCTAATTCCCAAGGTGATGGTATGTGGAGGTGAGGCCTTTTTGGAGGTGATTAGGTCATAGGGTGGAGTCCTCATAAATCGGATTAGGGTCCTTATAAGAGAGACCTCAGAATTCTGTTGCCCCTTCCACCACATGAGGACACCACATGAGGACACATTGGGAAGGTCATCATTAGAAAATAGGAAGAGGATTCTCACCAGACACAGAATTTACTGGTGACTTAATCTTGGACTTCCAGCCTCCAGAACTGGGAGACATACGTGTTTGTTGTTTAAGCCCCCAGTCTACGGTATTTTCATTAGAGCAGCCCAAACAAAGACACATGACTCTGCTAAAGCCTGAAGCACTGATGGTATGAATATACAGAAGGAAAATAGAGAATATCAAAATAGGTCCTCCCCTGCCTGCACAGACAGTAATACAAAAGGATTCTTCTTTAATTTTGTCTTTGTCATGGTTCCTGAGCTCCCTCCTCCTTCTTCACATACTTCAAGAAATGTTAAGGATGTCTCATACCATAGCTCCATTTAATACTAAAGTCCAGGTTGTGATGCCAATGTCTTTAGTAATATATTTGAGGGGAAAATGTTAACATCTCAAATAAACAGAGTTCCATAATAGCTGCAATGTGCTGGAAATGATCTAAACTGCGTGCAGTTTGTCCAGTTATGAGAAATGGTGGGTGATAGTGAAGTCAATTGTTAAGATTTTGTGTCTATCATTATTATGTTGTACTGTAAGTCAGCGGTGCCTACAGGAGCTATCAAAATGTTTAAGACTCTTTGTTCCTACTCCAATTGACCTCGGATGTCTGTTTTTTAAGTATTTATTTTCTCTGCTTATTACGGTCTGCCCTTGCTCAGCCTTCTCCTTACCATCAGTTTCCTAACTGTCCCTGCTCCCCATTGTCACTGGCTAGTCTGTAGGAGTCTCCCACTTTCTTGTGCTGTTCCAAATCATTTCCTTTGTGAGATGTGAGATCAGCTTGATTTGCTAAAATTGACTATAAAATGTAAATAAGTAGAGTCAGAGTAAGAACTATGCGAGTGCGGAAAACTAAAGAAAAACCCAGATACTTCCCTTGTTCCTAATCTAGAAACATTTAAAGAATATTGATATAAAATGACCACTGGAATAGAGATAGTTTAAGAAGTCAGTTATGTTTATTGTGTTCTGTGTGGAGTTACTTCAGAAGATTTATGAAGAAGAATTGATAAAGAACTAATGCATTTCTTTATAAACCTGAACATTATTTAAAACTGGAGGATTAGGGCAAAAAATGGTATCATCTGTTGGTCTTGTACAACTATGGTTAGTCATTTAAAATAAAGTAACTTTTTAACTGTTGGCAACAACAGCAATCAAAAATTTTTGTACTAAAACATGGCATATTTGTATAAACATCAATCATTTTATTTTAGGTGAAAGATGTTTTTATTGAAAGAAACAAAGTGATTTTACCCATTTGTGTTAAAAGCTGTGCAAGGCATGCCATATCTTTTACTAGTTTATTTGTTACAGACTACTTTTATTTTATTAGCCAATCGGCCAGGTTGGAACATAATTTTTTAGAATTGCACCCCTTGCAGGCACTTCTGAAAATAAATGTGTCAGCTTATTAAGATTTTTAGGCCTAAAGCATCAATTACCCCAAATGCAACATCTGAGGGAACAGTTTTCTAGAATGTTGTAATCTGCACACAAATGCATGTGACGTTATACCAATGGTACAAAGATCACATAATTATTTAGCTGTTGAAAGACTTTTGCCTCAATGTCCCAGAAGGTAACTTATTGGCACAGAAGATATGTTCTTGAAAAGTTGTATTAAAATTGATTTTTGGCAAATTCTAGTAACTGTGTGACTCTGGGACAATTACATCACCAGAATTGTTCAGTAAGCACAGGTATGAAAATACTGAAACTCTGCCATCCTGCTAGAAAAAGTAGCCATAGCTTTGAAGCCCCATATTTTCCTGGCTGTCCCAGTTCTTTGTAGAACCCCTTGGGTCTTCCCAAGATTCAGAAAATAAGGAGTAGGGGAGCTTTAGGACCCCATTCTGGTGCTAAGGCCAGTTCCACTCTGATGAGTCAGTACCTTACTATTCATTAAATAGTTTGACTGTTACCTCTGCACACCTCATCTCTCATTCTAAGTTTTCTCCTTTTAAATGAAAAAGTTAGACAAGATGGTGTTTTCTTATGATTAAAGAAAAGGGGAAATGTTTAAAATGTGAGTTATATTTTGCTATTTAAAAATACATTTTGAGTGCCTATGATGCACAGGTCTCTGAGAACAGAGCTATATAGCATCTCTTCTCTCATTCCTCCCCGCCTCCCCCCCATTAGAAAGTAATACTTTTACCTAGATTTCTTTAAAGGGGAAGTGTCAGAATTAAAATGTGAATGTTATAACAAAATTCAAATGGGTCAAAAGAGGTGGAGATGGTTTCTAACTGGAATATTTAAGGAGAAGGGGAATACAATAGAAAATGTGAGACAGTTGGCTCTGTCCAATACAGTAGTCACTAGCCACAAGCACCTATTGAGGAGTGGAAATGCAGCTAGTGCAGTACAGGAACTGAATTTTTAATTTTACCTATTTTAAATTGAGTTTTATTATTTTTTATTTTTTAAAAGATTTTATTTATTTATTTATTTGTCAGAGAGAGAGAGAGAGAGAGAGAGCACAGGCAGGGGAGTAGCAGGTGGAGAGAGAAGCAGGCTCCATGCTAAGCAAGGAGTGCGATGCGGAACTAGATCTCAGGACCTTGGGGTCATGGCCTGAACCAAAGGCAGACCCTTAACCAAATGAGCCACCCAGACATCCCTAAATTGAATTTTAAATAGCCACACGTGCCTAGGAGCAACTCTATTAGTGTACAGGTTTATTAATGGGAGCATAGGGCTTATGTGAAGAAGGGAGGTAAAAAATGCCAGAAAAACATGTTGAAGCAATAAAGTTGGGGTTGGAGAATCTAGACATACATATTATGTGATAGCAGCAGTGGGAGCAGGAAAGGAATACATGTTTTAAGATAGGGTAGTGATGCAAAGTAGTGCTTTTAGTAGACTTCTCTCGTTGTGGTGTGAATGGCAAGTTGGAGGAGGTGAGAAGATAGCAGCCGAGCCAGGCATCGGTAACCACAGGCTGGGGTAGGAGTCGGCCTGGTGTCAGTGATCCTGGAGACGTGGCACGTGTAAAACACATCACTGATTTTAAGAAAGTTTAAGGAGTTTATTAAGAATTACCTTCTTCCTGGTTCACCTATTTTGCAGATCTAGATTTCCCTTGTCCTTTTCTGGCTGTAGCTCTAATTTTGGGAAATTGCTTCTAGCAATTCATTTTTCAAAATGCAGGATGCTTTGATAATATAAATGTTGTGTATTCTCTGTACATGTGTGAGACTTGCTCTATGTGATGTTAAACCAACAAGAGAGAATTATTTTATTATTTTAGTACCTCCCCTATACACAATTTTTCATCACTATTTCTGTGATGGTTACCGTGTGTTACATGCCTACAGTGAAGTTCTGAATAGTCATGGCCTCTCATGAAACAGCTGTTTGTCATAGTAATTGATTTAAACATTCATGTGCAGACATTGGTTCTGCTCATCAGTGCCTCTATTTATCTGTAGGATGTGTCCCTGCATTCATAAACACTTGGGCCTTTGCGCATACTCTTGGCTCCTTGTCATGCTCAGGATAGAGGGGTTCTAGCCATCTAGAAAACTCATTGGCAGAGATACCAGAGACTGGGCAGGAAACAACTCAGGAGGTGGGTTCCTTGGCTCAGCAGCAGCGATTCTGGGCACTGAATTGGGATCAGCAGCCTGGTATGCTAGCCAGAATGTCTGATCAAGCATCATGGTGTCCACAAAGAGATCATTTAGATGAGATTTCATGAGCGCTACTGCCAGGGAATCTGAGCAGTCTTAAGAGTTCCAACAGGGAGAGAGCTCATCAATTAAGAGAAACATGAGGACAACCAGTTGCCAACATGTACATTTTTTCTCTTTCAAGGATTTGTTCTTTAGCATATTTGCATTTGCATAGAACTGCAGAAAACAAAGACAGTTAATTTGAGATTACATGTGTTTCTATTTTTGTCGTGCAAGCAAATTGGACTGCATTTTTCCTTGCCAAAACTTGTCTTTAGAGGGGATTATTCTTTTATTGTACAGAATAGCTTTTGGATTTGGGCATAAATAGAAAGGTTTATAATTTCTGGTCACTAAGTATAGAAAGCCACTTGTTTTAGATTTGTTTTTCTAATTAAGAATGCTTTAAGCACCCTATTTTAAATTACTGATATTCCCAGAGAGGGGATGGTATAGAAGAGTAAACTGTGATAGATCTGGGTTTAATTCCTGGCTCTCTCCCTTATGAGTTTTGGGATCTTGGCCAAAATATTTAACCTCACTGAACCTTAGTTCTGTCATCTACAAAATCAGAATAAGAAGATTTATACAAACAGCCACTGTACTGTAATGATTAAACGTGGTGACTATTTGTAAAATAAAGTAAAACAAGTTTACTTATATCATGCCTTAAGAATCCACAAGCCAGTCTTAAAATGGCTGATCTCTCAGCAAGATGGGAGGGTGAGAAATGAAAAGCCACCTTTAACACAGCAAAAAAGAGGCTCACCTCATTATAAAGACATAGTCCTTTGCAAATCTAACATTGTAAACCTTATAACTTCATTGATAACTCTTTTTGCATGACACAGAGAAGCTTTGCACAAATTTATTTTTCCACATCATTGTGAAAGAAAGATACATTTCCTTGGTGAAATTTGATTGATGGGATCCAATTTCCTTCTTTTTAAAAAGTAAATGTATATTGCTCATTTCTCCTTGAAGAATATTAAATTTTGAGAGAGCATTCCTTTTGATTTGGTATTATGGGGACTTATAGATATTATGGTGTTTAGAGAATTGTGAAACTTTGGGGGTCAAGAAAGCTTTGATTTACTGAAAATCATTCATCAAAAGAGGAAATAAGAACCATACCTTTTGATCTTTAATTATTACTGTACACCACTTACATTTCTTCTGGAAAGAAGACTTTTTGTCACCTGAAAAACTGAAAACCTATACCAGTAAGAAGATCAATCAATCACCTTGGCTTGTTTCCTTATGAGAGCATTTGAGCTCACTGTTTAACACACCATTTGATGTGTATCTTTTTTGTGTTTTCCTTGCAATCTGTATAGACTGCCTGCTGTATGGGGTCATCAGTTAATGTACCCGAAAAGTGCAAAGTAGCTATTGCAGCTACCTCAAGGAAAAAGAATGAGGGTGTCTTAATTAGTCTGCAATAAAAAAAAAAGGTGCTCTAAATTCAGTGAGTGCGAATTGTAAAGTAGACAGCTGGAAGTCTCATTAAGTGCATATTAGTTTGTACAAGGACTCTGCAAATCTGTCTGCAGTGGTTCGTTTTTTTGTCTCCAGGAGGATAAAGCCTAAATCCTTCAGCCTCCTTTTCTATTTTATTTTTTCATTATTATTATATACATACGCACACAAATATATAACCTATATATATATAATATATACGTGTGTGTATATATATATACATATATATGTATGTATGTGTATATATATATACACACACACATACATATATATATGTATATGTATATATATGTATATGTGTATATGTGTGTGTGTATATATATATATATATATATATATATATATATGTTCCCACACTATCTGAAAGAGGAGCATTCCTATGAAACATTTCCAAGCCAAAATGACATAAAGCAAAGAAGCAGTGACCATCAATTTATATGGAAAAATTTTTTTTAACAGATTTTATTTATTTATTTGACAGAGAGATTACAAGTAGGCAGAGAGGCAGGCAGAGAGGGAGAGGAGGAAGCAGGCTCCCCGCCGAGCAGAGAGCCCGATGCGGGCCTCGATCCCAGGACCCTGAGATCATGACCTGAGCTGAAGGTAGAGGCTTTAACCCACTGAGCCACCCAGGCGCCCTATATGGAAAAATTTTTGAAAGTTTCCAGACCCCCAAAATACCCTTCTTATACTTTCTGATACCTTAAGACTCTTCGGGTTAACAAATGCACACAAAAAAATTGAGATAAAGCACGGAAGCTCACAGACATAATTCAAAGCCAAGGCAGCTTGATGCTGAGATGTTGAGTGGAGTTGCTGGGGCAGGAACTTGGCTGGGCCACTCTCCCTGCTCAGGGAGGGCACTGCCCGTGTAACAGGTCTCTGCGGAATCAACATTAAATGCTGTTTTCACTTTCCACCTTTCTTCATAGAGGGGAAAATCCTTTTCAGATTGCTTTCGGTCAGCAAAAACAGACATCAATCTATGTCTTTCGTAAAAGCAAAGGGGTTGAAATGCAAGCATTTGGAAAGCGGGGGATACCTGTGTGTATGTGTATTCTCATTTTATAAAACTGGTTTCTGATACATGCTGTATTAAGTCATTTTCTTTAATGATAGGAACATGGACAGATCTCCTTAGGTAAATTAAGGAAGTGATTATTAGAGGTTCCTCAACACTTTATTAGGTTTGCTGCTGTAAAAGACTCCCCGTGTTGTAGTAGCAGGAACTTTTCTTTTAAAATGACTTTGAATGGTACTGCCTGATATTTTTTGGAAGTGATAATTCTACCCACTTTTTAGACCAGACTGGCATCTTCAGAATTTGCACTTATTTTCCATAGGTTGTTTGGGATGTCTAATGGGTAGTTGGGAAATACAGAGAACACCCGAGTTCACATGGCAAAAGACAGTTACCTAGTTGGCTGTTTAGAAAATATCCATATTTTTATTGGCGTTACCTCATTCCCTCCTTCCTTCTTTCCTCATCTTCATCTTGCCATTTTAATTTTAACCAATGGGTTTGCAATTTCTTTTGGAAAGACACAGTACTCCAGACTCTGAGGAAGAATCTGGACTTTTTTTGTCCTCATCCATTGGGAGATTTTACTCATAACTGCTGTGTCTAGGAAGAAGACTGCCACACACTGTGTTTACACTGACTCAACTTTAGTTTTTTATCACACTTAAAAAATACCCATTAGGCCTTATATTGGTCGGGGTTCTCCAGGGAAATAGAATTTGTATAATATATATTCTGTTACGATAATATTCTATGCTAATATTATATATATTAAGGAATTGACTGCAGTGTGAGCCAGCAGGGAAAAGAGCCCATGTTCTGGTTCAAGTCCAAAGGCTGCCAGGCCAGAGAATTTCCCCTTGTGCAGGCAGAAAAGGTCAGTCTTTTGTTCTCTTCAGTCTTTGAGTGCTTGGATGAGGCACACCCACATTATCAAGGGGCAATCTACTTTTCCTAAAGTGCACCAATGGAATGTGAATCTCATCCAAAACCATCCTCATAGAAACATTCAGTATAATGTTTGGGCAAATATTTGGGCCCCATGGCACAGCCAATTTGATACATAGAATTAACCATGACAGGACCCAAAAGATGAAGAAAAGGTAGAAAAAGTAAAGGTTACTTTCTCAGTAGTGGTATTTTTTTTTTTTTTATTCCACTTACACCCAGATCCTTTTTTTTTTTTTTTTTTTTTTTTTTTTTTTAATGTGGCTGCTAACCTTGGGAGAAACAAACAGGAAGACCAAAAACGGATTTGAGTAGGATGAATGCATGTGGCTGGACAGGCTCTTCATAGTCCTCCTTGCTATTCCTCTCCTCTATGTACAAGTTTTAGAGTTAAAGGGCATGTTTTTATACTGCTTTAAAACTTTTTTTATACTTTTTTTTTAACTTTTTAAGTTCCCTGTGTTATTCTCAGTCTCTCTCAAATTCTAGCCTTAGAGTCAGTTGGGGGTGCCTTAACCTTTACTTGAAATAAAAAAACCATCATGAAGATGTAAATGTTTTCCCCAAACAACTTCGAAATACTTACAAACAGAAAAGGATAATGCTGTACACAGTAAAAAACAACTGAGCAGAAAAAGAAGAAAAGGGCATAGGACTGACATAAAAGTTTTGTAACTAAAAAAAGAGAATTTTGATTTCATTTCTTTTGTAAGTTTCATGCATTGTAAGGAGGGAATGAAAGCTACATAGTGTTTAGTCAAGAAAATATGTTCACTTATTACATTGTCATACACCAAAAGCCATTGGGGGCTTTAGTGGTCATGTTTTGTATGGGGACCTGAGATTAGAAGAAGGTACTATAAATTATTAGACTTACAGATCACAGAAAGTATGGCATTCTATTGTGCTTGGAATTCTACATGTGGTACCACTAGAGAAGAGACAAACAAACTGCATGATTCCAACTTGGAAGGAACATTCTACTGGGCAAAATAAAACATATATCTGCAAACTCCAATTTGGTAACACTTCTCAGTAAAGATCAGTCTTCAGATTGAGAGTTAAGCCATGATTGTGAATTAAAAACTGAAAAACAAGAAGTCCCTTTGTGGAAAATGTTAGTAAACTCTCAGACCAAATACTGGCAACTCCTTCCATAAAGTGTTGACAGTGTCTGAGTGTTTACTTGATACAGTTAGTATTTGTCTCATTGCAAAGTGATTACATATACATACATATATATATATTGCAAAATGATTACATATATCTATATTACATATATATATACATACATATATATATATATATATATATATATATATATCTAAGGATGTAAACAGCTTAGCGAATATAACCAATGCTTATATTTAACAATAGTCAACTGAATTGTTCTTTCAGAAAATAAGAAATACATGCATGGTTTTTAAGACAGTATAGATATGAGAGAGTATATTCATATGGCACATATATTGCCTATTTCTTTAAATCTCTTTCCTTTTAGGGCATTGCTTTTAATTCAGTCATCATCAAATGGGTTTTATTTGATTTATGTAGGTCCCTCACTGGGGAATACCTCTTTTAGTCATCCAATAATGAGTTAATGGATAAAGACATATGGACTCAGAGGAAAAAGAAAAAGGAGGTCACAACTGCAACATTTTTGAAGCTAGAAAGTAGCAATTAAAATTTAGGTTTTTTGTTTTCCTTTGTTGTTTGTTTTGTTTTGTTTTTTTATTATTTTATTTTATTTTATTTTATTTTTATTATTATTATTTGCCCCAGGAATATAGGTCTGTGAATCATCAAGCTTACACCTTTCACAGCATTCACCATAGCACAAACCCTCCTCAATGTCCATAACCCACCCACCCTATCCCTACCCTCCCACCCCCCAGTAACCCTCAGTTTGTTTTGTGAGATTAGGAGTCTTTTATGGTTTGGTTTGTTTTTTCTTTAACCTAACATAACAGATAGTATAGAATGGCAAGAATCATCCCAATTTCATTAAAGTATTCTCCTGCAAAATTTAGAAGTGGTTCTACCAGGAAATTCTGACATGAGCTACAAAACTACTGCTAAAAACACAGAAGTCATTTTAAGTCTCTTATGAGCAGTTAGGCTTCCACAGTGTTTTCCCTGTACTTCTAAGTAAGGTCACTGCTCCATACTTCCCCCAGTAGAAGAAAAGAGGTTTATTCCCCAGAGAGGATAAAACAGAATTCCTGTGACCTGGAGGAGACCAGGACACAGAGAGAATACCAAACCCAAATCAGGGGATAAAAAGACTAAATGTTGAAACACCTCACCTTGCCTGTCTCTTTCCTCCCACTCAGATCCCTGCCAGAACTCTAGCAGCCAAATAACCATCCAGACAGGAGAAGGGAAGAATCTTCTCTAGGGAATCTGCCCCACCTAGAAGACTTAATGAAAATGATAGCATGAGTTCCTCAACTAGGACCAATCAACTAGATTATAGACTGGCATTGAGACCCACTCTTAAATATTAGTGCAACCACAGGTTATTAAGGTTATTAGATGTTTGAATTAAGTATTTTATACCAAACAGACAAAAACGAATAGAAAAAATAACTTCAAGAAAAAGATAATGTTATACACAAAAAGAAAACTTAAAAAAAAAAAACATACTAAATACCCTCAAAGATATCAGGAAAGGTTTTGCATCCCTGAAACAAGAACAGAGAATTCTTTTAAAAGTTGGAAGTTAAAATATTATAGTGTAAGTATAGTATAGTATAACCAATAAAAGGTTTAAGGGATAAAGTTGAGAAACTATTCCAGAATGAAAAACAAAATGTCAAAGATGGAAGTTAGGAGAAGAAAAAGAAAAGGGAATTTGCAAACCAGTAGAGAAGGTCCAACATTTTAAAAATAGGTATGCCAGAAGTAGAAAACAGAAATACAGGATAAGAAATTACCCAGAAAATGTGATGAAATGTTCCCAGAATAGAAAAGCATATGTTTCTGTATTGAATAGACACATCACATTCCCAGTACTGTGGATGGAAAAAGACCCACATTAAGACACATCAAGAAAAGGCAGGACGTGGGGAACAGGGACCACTTTCAGAGGGAACATTAATATGAGATAGAATAGCAATACTGGAATCTAATAAACAATGGACCAAGTCTTTATGCTTCTTATGAGACAAGTTACAGCCTAGAAGCCTATGACCAAATATGTGAGAGTCCACGAAAGACTTATCTGCCATGCACTCATTTTCAAAAAGCTGTTGGAAAATGTTCTCCACTCAAATTAGGGAGTAAAACAAGGAAGAGGACAGACCCAGGAAACAGGGGATCCAACAAAGAAGAAAGGTGGAGAGAATTACCAATCACAAGATAATAGCCATGGAGCAGGTTTAGAGAGGACCCAGAACAAATTAGAACAGGATGACTTTTATGAGGAGGGATTTCTTTAACAGGGTACTAGAAAACTAAGAAAATAATGATAGCACCAACAACACAATTAAAAAAAAAAACCCTTGCCACAATAAGCTGAAAAAGCACCAATATTTTCATAAAAGGAAAAAGTTATAATATCTGACATTTCTCTGCTGTGTATAATGTGTATAATATTTACTTCCACATGCCAATGTAAACACTGAATATTGACCCAATCTGTAATGAGAAAAGGAATGCATGTTGTGTCAGGGGCAAGGCCTCTTAGGGTAGTGTTGAATGAGAGTTACATTTATGTTTTCTGAGCTAGAACATCCATGCAAAATATCTAAACTGTCCCTCACTCTAAAATATCAAGAAGTACTAATATAATCATACTATGGAATGATATACATACAAATACCAATGGAATATTGTAAAATATTTGAAATTGGTTGCCTCTGGGAAGGAGAAAAAATGTGTGGTGAGAACACAATCTCTAGATTGCTTTGGGTGATATGGACATTTAAAAAATATTAATTCTTCCAATCCATGAGCACAGTATATCTTTCTATTTGTGTCATCTTCAATTTCTTTCATCAATGCTTGTAGTTTTCAGAGTACATGTCTTTTACCTCCTTGGTCAAATTTATCCCTAGGTGTTTTCTTCTTTCTGATGTAAGTGTAAGTGGGATTGTTTTCTTAATTTCTCTTTCTGATAGCTCATTATTAGTGTATAGAAATGCAACTAATTCCTGTATGTAATATTATGTTATTACTTTACTGAATTCATATATTAGTTCTAATAGTTTTTTGGTGGAGGCCTTAAGGTTTTCTATATGTACTTTCATGGCATCTGCAAATAATAGCAATTTTACTTCTTCCTTACAAATTTGGATGCTCTTTTTCTTTTGCTTGTCTGATTGCTGCATGTAGGACTTCCAGTACAATGCTGAATAGAGTGGTGAGATATAAGTGGATATACTTGCTTTGTTCCTGGTCTTTGAGGAAACACTTTTAGGTTTTTGCTTTTAACTATGATGTTAGCTGTGGGCTTTTCATATATGGACTTAATTATGTTAGGTATGTTCCCTCTAAATCTACTTTGTTGAGAGTTTTTACCATGAACAAATGTTATATTTTCTCAAATGCTTTTTCTGCATCTGTCATGATAATCATATGGTTTTTATCCTTTCTCTTGCTAATTTGAGTTTTAAACAGATTCATTTGTGAATATTGAACCACCCTTGTATCCTTGGAATTAACGTCACTTCATTGTGGTTGAATGATCCTTTTAATATATTGTTGAATTCAATTTAGTATTTTTCTTGAGAATTTTTAATCTATGTTCATCAGGGATACTGACCTGTAGTTTTCTTTTTTGTTGCATTTTTGTCCGGTTTTGATATCAGGGTAATGCTGACCTCATAGAAGGAATTTGGAAGTTTTCCTTCCTCTTTTATTTACTTTTTTTTTAAAAGATTTTATTTATTTATTTGACACAGAGAGAGAGAGATCAGATCACAGCTAGGCAGAGAGGCAGGCAGAGAGAGAGGAGGAAGCAGGCTTCCTGCCAAGCAGAGAGCCCGATGTGGGCCTCGATCCCAGGACCCTGGGATCATGACCTGAGCCGAAGGCAGCGGCTTTAACCCACTGAGCCACCCAGGCGCCCTACTTTTTTTTTTTTTAAAGATTTTATTTATTTATTTGACAGAGATTACAAGTAGGCAGAGAGGCAGGCAGAGAGAGAGGAGGAAGCAGGCTCCCTGCTGAGCAGGGAGTCCGATGCGGGCCTCAATCCCAGGACCCTGAGATCATGACCTGAGCCGAAGGAAGAGGCTTTAACCCACTGAGCCACCCAGGCACCCTATTTACTTACTTATTGACTAGTTTGAGAAGAATGTGTATTAAGTCTTCTTTAAATGTTTGGTAGAATCCTGTGAAGCCATATGGTCCTGGGCTTTTTTTGTTGGGAGTTTTTTGATTACTAATTTAATTTTCTTAATAGTAACTGGTCAGTTCAAATTTATCGTTTCTTCCTGATTCAGTTTTGGAAGATTGTATGATTCTAGGAATTTAATCATTTTTTCTAGGTTGTTCAGTTTGTTGGCATATAATTCTTTATAGTGTATTCTTATAATTTTTTATATTTCTGTGGTGTCAGTTCTTATTATCGTCCTTTATTTTTTCATTTTATTTGAGTACTATCTCCCTCATTTTTTTTTGACGAGTCTGTCTGTTTATCAATTATGTGATAGAGAATTATCTTGTGGTTTCATTGATCTTATTTTTTTATTTAGTCTCTTTTCATTTATTTTCACTCTAGTATTTATTACTTCTTTTCTTCTACTAGCTTTGGGCTTTGTTCTTTTTCTAGGATTTTATGTGTATGGTTAGCTTGTTTATATGAAATTTTTCTTGTTTCTTGAGGTACATCTGTGTTGCTATAAATTTCCCTCTTAGAACTGCTTTTGCCATATCCCAAAGATTTTGGATGATTGTGTTTTCATTTTCATTTGTCTCCAAATGAAATGTATTTTTTATTTATTCTTTGCATTTTTTATTGGCCCATTCATTATTTAGTAGCATGTTGCTTAGTCTCCATGTGTTTATGCTTTTCCATTTTATTTTGTAGCCAATTTCTAGTTTCATATCATGGTGGTCATAAAAGAGGCTTGATATGATTTCAATCTTTTTAAACTTATCGAGACTTGTTTTGTGACCTGATGTGTAATCTGTCCTGGATAATGTTTCATGTGCACTTGAAAAGAATGTGTATTCTACAGTTCCTGAATGAAATGTTCTGTATATATCTGTTAGGTTTAGCTGGTCTTATGTATTATTCAAAGCCATTGTTTCCTTGTTGATTTTCTGCCTGGTTAATCTATCCATTGATATAAGTGGCATTTTAGAGTCCTCTACTATTACCGTGTTACTATAAAGTTCTCTCTTTATGCCTGTTAATATTTGCTTTATGCATTTAGGTGCTCCTATATAGGGTGCATAGATATTTATAGATATTTACAATTGTTATACCTGTTTTTTGGATTGATCCCTTTATCACTATGCAATGCTTTTCTTTGTCTCTCACTACAGTCTTTGTCTTAAGGTCTATTTAGTCTAATGTAAGTATCGTTGCCATGGCTTTTTTCCCCCACTTCCATGTGCATGGAATATCTTTTCTATCCCTTCACTTTCTGTCTATATTTGTCTCTCAGTTTGAAGTGAGTCTCTTGTAGGCATCATATAGATGAGTCTTTCTTTCTTTCTTTTTTTTTAATCCATTCAGTCACCCTTTTTTTTTTGGAATACTTTATCCATTTACACTTAGTTATTGATAGGTATGTATTTATTGTCATTTTGTTAATTGTTTTCTGGCTGTTTTTGCATTCTTTTCAGTTTCTGTGTTGTTGTTGTTGCCCTCCTCCTCCTCCTCCTCCTCCTTCTTTTTCTTCTTCTTCCTCCTCTTCTACCTCTTCTTCTCCTCCTCCCCTCCTCCTCCCCATCCTCTCCTCTCTCCTCTTTGGCTTCCTCTTCTTCTCTCTCTCCTTCTCCTCTTCCTCATCTTATTCTCTTCCCTTGTGGTTTGATATTTTTCTTTAGGGTATGTTTGAATTCTTATTTATTTATTTACTATTTTTTTAGTGTGTGTGTCTATTGTAAGTTTTTCATTTTGGGTTACCATTGGGTTCATATATAACATCTTGTGTGTATAGCAGTCTATAGTAAGTTGATAGTCACTTAAACTCAAACATATTATAAAAACATGAAATTTCCTTCCTCTATGTTTTATCTATATGATGCCATGTTTTGCACTTTTTTATTTTGTGTATTCTTTGGCTACGTTTCGTAGATATAATTGATTTTATTACTTTTGTGTTTTAGCCTCCATACTGGCTTTATAAGTAATTATTCTACTACCTTTAATATTTGTTTTTATCTGTGATTTTTTTCCGTTCATAATTTTCTTACTTATAGTCATGGTCTTTTGCTACTGCTTAAAGGATTCTCTTTAACATTTCTTGTAAGGCTGGTTTAGTGGCGATGAACTCCTTTAACTTTTGTTTGTCTGGAAACTCTCTCCTTCAGTTCTAAATGATGATCCTGCAGGGTAGATATTCTTGGTTATACTTTTTTTTCCTTTTAGCACTTTGAATATATCATGCCACTTTCTTCTGGTTTGCAAAGTTTCTGCTAAAGAATCAGCTGATAGCCTTATGGGGTTTCTGTTGTATGTAAGTGTTTTCTTTTCACTTGCTATTTTTAGAGTCTCTATCATTATTTTTTGCCATTTTAATTATTTTGTGTCTTGGTGTGGATCATCTTGTTAGTGGCTCTCTGTGCTTCCTGGACCTGGATGTCTATTCCCTTCCCCAGATTAGGGAAGTTTTCAACTACTATTCCTTCAGGTAAGTTTTCTGTTCTCTTTTCTCTCCTCCTTCTGGGATCCTTACGATGTGAACGTTATTGCACTTGATGATGTCACAGAGGTTCCTTAACCTATTTTCATTTTTTATTGGTTTCTTTTTGCTGTTCAGCTTGATTACTTTCTATTACCCTGACTTTCAGTTCACTGATCCAATCTTCTGCATCTTCTAATCTGCGATTGATTCCTTTTAGTGTATTTTTCATTTCAGTTATTGAGTTCTTCAGTTCTGTTGCTTTTTAAAATATTTTCTCTCTCTGTTGAAGTTCTCCCTAAACTCATCCACTGTTTTCTCAAGTCCAGTGGGTATCTTTATGACCATTAGTCTAAACTCTTTATGAGGTATTATTACTTATCTCCATTTTACTTAGCTCTCTTTCTGTGATTTTTGTCAGTTGGGACATTTTGCTCTGTCTTCTCATTTTATCTAATTCTCTGTGTTTATTTCTATGTATTAGGTAAGCCAGCTACATTTCCTGGTCTTGAAAGTAGTGGCCTTGTGTAGAAGTTTTGTGGTGCCCTATAGTGCAATCCCCTTTGGTCACCAGAACCAGGAACTCCAGGTATGTCCCCTCTGTATGCTGGATGCACCCTCCTTTAGTGTTGAGTCATGATTGCCTTCAGCCCAGCCTGCTGCAAAAAACTCTCCCTACTGTGGGCACACTGGGCAGGGTTTGCTTCCCATACCGTTGAGAGACCTGTATGTGGCCACCTTGGGCTCAGTGTGGACAGGGCTGGCACTCAACATAGCTGTCTGCAATGAGCCTCAGCCACAGCTGCAGGCACACTGAAGTACAGAGCTTGTTCCCTGCACAGCCAACTAAGAGGCCTGGCTACAGGGACCCAAATGTGCTGTTCTCTCTCTCTCTCTCTCTCTCTCTCTTGCTCTCTCTCTCTCTGTGTTTGTGTGTGTGTGTGTGTGTGTGTGTGTGTGTGTGTGTGTGTGTGTGTTTGTGTGTGTCAAGGTTACCATGGCAGGAGTCATTTTGGAATAGTGCTCATCCTGCTGGTCAGTGCTTCCTGCAAGGTGTGGCAAGGCTAAAGCCACTTGGGAGGAATGTCTACCATTGCAGGTTGGGTGAGGAAGGTCTTCAGGTGAACACTGGGGCAGGGCATGTGATACTATCAAAGTAGATAAATAGTGTTAGCACTGGCTCCCATAAGCATCTGGTTATCTAGGCTGGAAGAGGGCAAGGAAAATGGCACCCTCCAGCCATTTGTTTCCAGAGAAATGTTCTGTAGATCCCTGCCCCTCCAACACACATTCTAAGATTAGGCAATAAATCTTCATGTATACCCTGGATGCCTTTCAAACTGCTGGTTCTGTGCTGTTTTTTGTGCTGAGTTATTTAGCTTGTTGGCTCTTTAGAGTTTGAAGGCTCTTCCTTATAGCCTTTCTGTTGTTCCAGAGTTAAGTCCCACTGTTTTCAAAGCCAGATGTTATGGGACTTGTCTTCCCAGTGCACGTCCCTGGGCTCAGGGGTCTCCAGTGTGGAATCTGATACCCTTGCTCCTTTGTGTTTGGGCTAGTCCTCCCATTTGTGGTAAGTCACATTGTGGGTTTGGTTTCCCACTGTATCTCCACCCCTACTCTTTTTGATGTAGCCTTCTCTCTATGACTAGCTGTGGAGGATCTGTTCCTCCAGTCTTCTAGTCATTTTCTGGGTTAGTCACATAAGTGTAGTTTTTGCCTTGGTGTGTCTGTAGCAGAAGGTGACCTCAGGATACTCCTACTCTGACATCTTCTTCCATGTCTACATTTTTTAGCAATTCCCTTAGGTAATTAGTTTGCTATAATTCATGATCACATTTTTCACCCTCTATCTTAGTATTACAAATAATTAGATTATTCTTGAATCAGAAATCCAATGTAGTGTTCAGATGTTATTTATTTGTTTATTTATATTAAGTAAATAAGTGATTCACTATAGGAATCACCAGTCCAAAATTTTGTTTTAGGAATTTCCTCTCAAAGAAGAGTAGACACCAGTATTCACACCTGTTCTACATGACAGTCCTCTATCCAAACCTGGCTGATGACAAGATGGACACCTAACTCAAATGTAAAATTCAGACTTGAGGGATGAGGAGGCTTGGAATTTTGAAACTCTGACAAGTTTATCATGATTATTTAAAGGAAAGTTCTATTAACATCTCTAGTGAGAACCTGTGTGGTGTCCAGTTGCCTGCCTTTCCTATGACTTGCTTGAGTGACTATTTTTTGTGTGTACAATATACCCTACCTTTGTCTAATAAATTTCCTATTTGGCTTAAAGCGGCCAAAGTCGGATTTTGTTACTGTTAACCAAAAGAACCGTAACATATTAATATAGAGTTCTTGACTCAAATTTATTTAACTACTTAGAAATGCATTGTGTCTCTTCCTCCAATTTTCTTCAAAGGCGGTGTAGGTAGAGCCATCGATTTTAGCTTCCTTTACTTGCCATTTTGTTCTTATCAGTTTTTAACCTTGTTTTCTATTTACTAAGCTCAGTTTCCTCCCCTTCCCTGTTTATTGTGAGTAATATTCCATATTCTAGTCTTGAAACAAGATCTGTATAAATTCTAGTTGATAGTATATTTCATTTCTTACAACCTTTTGTCTATTTAATGGCAGGCTCTTCTTATCTTCTCATTTTGTCTTCTTAAATTCCATTGTCACCTACAGTAAAAAATATATATATATGTTCCTTTAAAAAGAAAAGGCTCCTCATCCTTTCTTAAAGAAACCAAAGTTGTTTATACGGCTTAGTTTTGAAAGTGGTAATTTAGTGTTTCCATTAAGGCTAAAGTTGCTATCTCTAGCAAATGTTTTGTTTTGTTTTGTTTTGTTTCTCCTGTTGTTGGAACTCTGGTTTTGAAATTTATATCAGAGTTGTGGAAATGGAACATTCTTCAGGATCTCTTCCCTAATTGTTTTTATTAAATGAAATTACTAATTCTCCACATGTAAATGTTTTTTAACTTTATCTACCAAAACTCATTAAAGAAGAAGAAAGAAAGGGAAGGATATAGAGGAGATATATGCCTGCTTTGTACCTTATTCATCAAGCAATTGGAGAAAGGAAACTCTTGATTTTATACCTAAACTAATGGGAAACTCATTGACCACTTCTCTCCAGGTCCTGCCAACAAGCAGGGGAGTATGTAGAGAAAATGGGGGCATGTTTCATATCTAAAGATCACAGTATTTATCTGTCTTTTTCAAGAAAGTCTTCACTTGGAATTATTTGATTGGTTCAGTTTGCTCCACCAGTTTTCCCCAATTTTTCCTGAAGTTGTGATATACTTGATGGAAATTAGATTGTATGACTCTAAATGCAATTTAGGGTGAAGATAAAAGTCCTTGAGAGTTTGCTCATGGAGATTTGACCTCATTATCATTCTGCCTGCCTAACTGAACTTATCTACTAGAGTCATATTTATGTCAAATGAAAACTAATGGTTTTGAAGGTCTTTTCCCTTTTCACATTTCCCTTAATTGAGCACTATATTTTACTTTTGATCAAGAACAATTTGGTTCAATTTGATGGATTAAAATTTCATCTTACACCATTTATATCTGCTTAAACATTAAGAGTTTAGTGCCTCAGTTTTCTTATCTGTAAAATGAGAGTGATGTTAATTGCAGTACATATCACATAGGTTTCTTATAAGGATAAAATGAGCTAATATGTGAAAAGTGTTTAGCATAATGGTAATTATAATAAGTATGTATCAGTAACTATGTTGGTTATTGTAATTTATATTATTTTTGATCAAATACATCTTTCTGGTCTTATAATCATGTTCTTAACTGAGGATTTCTCTGCTCAACCCTTAACCAATTGCAAAGTCCTCACACTGAGGTCGAGATCTGGCATTTCTATAGAAAACCATGTAGCAGTGTTTTAAGGATTTTTTTTTAAGATTTTATTTATTTATTTGACAGAGAGATCACAAGTAGGCAGAGAGGCAGGCAGAGAGAGGGGAGGAAGCAGGCTCCTTGTTGAGCAGAGAGTCCAACGCGGGGCTTGATCCCAGAACCCTGGGATCATGACCTGAGCCAAAGGCAGCTGCTTAACCAACTGAGCCACCCAGGTGTCCCTTAAGGATTTTTAAAATCAGACAGACACAATCTGAATTTTGGTTCTCCCACATTTTACCTAGTGACACTGGGAAAGTTATTTATCTTTGACAAATCCTAGTTAACCAATCTGACAAGTGTAAAGGCTCTTAGGAAGACTTAATATGTAGTAAGGGTACCTAGTACAGAGTAGGAAAGTTTTGGGCACATCTCTATGTGTATCCCTCTCTCATTATGATAGAATTCAAATACTTAGAGTGGCATTTAAGACCACCAAAAACTTTCTTTCCTTTTCTGCTCTCCCTTTACCTCCACTGCACACTCTACCCTCTCTACACATGATGAGTAAATAGTTCTTTGATATGGTTAAACCAGCCAATCCCCTGATTTTTTACTTCAACTTGTTATCCTTTTGCTGTGCCTTCCACATATACTGCCTCCATCCCAAGTCTAAAATGTTTTCCAGATCTATTTTTGCAGACCTCTTGCTTTTGCTTCCTTTCAGAAGTTGTAAATTGGTAACCCTCTGGCAGATATGTTTTATTGGGCCCGTCCATTTTTTTTTTTAATTGAACAGGAATGCCTTTAGGTGAGGTGAGAAACCCGCAATTCACTGCAATAACCACTATTTCTTCACATATTTAGGTTTCCTGCCTGTCCCCTGAAGTCATTGGGTTTATCACGGGAACTCCCTCTCTTAATTAAAGTTAACATAAATGAATCACTGCCTTGTCTGCCTCCCCTCAATTCAATTAAAATCTTTATTGGCCCCTTTATGCAATCTGACATCAGGCAGAAAAAGTGAGTTTAGGGGTAAGACAGAATTGATTTTAATCTCTGCAGCTAATAATAGAATAACTTTAGCAAGACTCCCTTGCTTATCTATAAAATGCAGAAAATAATTTTCATATGCAAATAACAATTCTCTTAGGATTGTTTTGGGGATGACATAAAAGAACATATATAAAATAATCAACACAGTTCCTGATCCAAAGTAAGTGCTCTATAGCTATTAATAACCCTCTGGATCTGTTTTTGTAACTTGGCAAGTGAGGACATTGAGATTAGATAATCATCTATAGCTTCCTTACAGTTCAAAAACAGTAGGTGATCTCAATGTTATATTTTCAGTATTCTCTGTTATGTTTTCTTTTCATAGTTAATTTCTGGCCCAATAAAACATATCTGCCAGAGGGTTACCAATTTACAACTTCTGAAAAGAAGCAAACAAGAGTGTGCAGTGAAGGTAAAGATATATAAAATAGTATGTGTCTCTGTTCTTATATATTATGATATTTTTATATTTGGTGTTTCTGTATACTACCTTGTGACATTTCTAATGGCATAATAATAATACAGTTTCCTACTCTTCTCCTGGCTCTAACAGTTTCTGGATTATTTATGGAGAGCAAGAAAGAGAGAAAGATATTAATGTAGGTGGGAGTGTCTGCTACAGGCCTCCTGCTAGGTCCTTTGGCAAACACAACTGACTCTTGTTGGTGGAAGGAGTTGTTGATGGAGTGGGGTGCATAAGTATATTATTAAGTAGGTGGTCAACTTCAGAGCAGATTCAGTGCACCTGTAACATCAGTCAGTGCGGTTTACAGAGAACAGTGCAGACATAGTTAACCCAGTGCTAGCTGAGCAGAAGTCACTCAAGAGGGCTGTCACTGTATTAGATCTAAGATTTCTAGATTTGGTTATTTTTTTATTTGTGAAACTCTGGATAACAGAGCAGCCAACTATATTTGATCAAAATGAACTTGTGAAAATCATGTCATCATCAGAAATTATTAAAATTTCTTTTGTTCGGCTTATAATTATTTTTCTAATTTAATGAAGAGTCAAGATACTATCAAACTTAAGCATGTCACCCTCCTCCCATGTTCTTTTTTCCCCCACATTCTAATAAATGGGTGATTAATTCCAAATTAGTGAAACAACACCTCTTTTACATTAATGATTAAAAACAAAAAATATATATTTTATTTAAAATGAATTTTCTACATTGTTTCAAAAATATTTAATATTTTGTGTGCAGAATGTTATAGAAAAAGCAAGTGGGATTATATTAAATATGGAAAAATTAAGTAGGAGACATTATTCACACATCTATATATTTTGTTGTTAGTACATTTTTTGTCACCATTTCTGGGTTTAAGCAAAAAAAAAATCCATAAAAATTCTGAGGCACCAAATATGAGTGTTGCTCAGTCCCCAGTGGCCTCAGTTCACTAAATTATTCAGTGCTCTACATAAATGTGTCAAATTTATTCACAAGGCATAAATGAAGAGATCCAGTGCTTGATAATCCAGAACTGTCTTTTTAATAATGAATAAAATCTTTTAAAGACATGGGAAGAAGGATAACAAGTGGTCCTTAAAACTTTCTGTCAGCTTCAGAGCTGTACCATTCTACATTTAGATATAAAGGAGATTTAAAAGAATTTGGTGATAAGCTAAGTAAAACACGGGTTTAAATTGACACTTATTGGATGGATCAAGTTGTAAGTGGGAAATTTAGAGGCTTATTAAATCTGCTAAAGACTCTTGGGTGACTTGGATACTTTGAAGTCTTATATTTGCCTTCCATCTTTATGTCTAATTGTCATTTCCCAATGTAATAAATATATCACCTGACACATTATTTGTGTTTTAGAAGTATCTCTTCTCTTCTCCCGAAGATCATCTACCCCAGAATGGTTGGCAAAGGACACATTTTCTCAAAATTGTCCTGAAGCCTGGTGCTTCCTAACAGCTGTGTGTGCGCACACGCACATACTCTGCACTTGGCATTCTCATCCTGCTCCCTTCTGTCGTCCTTTCCTGGACAATGCTCTCCTCCCTCAGACTCTGATCCACAGGACCCTCATCTGTGGCAGAGCTTCCTGAAGCTTTCGGAATATTCTCTCCAAGTGTGTGGTATGAGCACCGTATCACTCCCATCAGCCCCAATGAGCAGTAAAGACGCTAATCCCCGAACTCACTTCTCCCATGACTCAGAATCCAGAAGGATCACAGCTTATTATCTATATTCTCAAAGAGTATTTTAAATGATTCTTAAACTAACGAGTATTCTTTGGGGGTAATCAGTCATGATGGGGGAGAGGATCAGCTATATAAATTAAAATAAAATGTAAAAAACTTAAATTTGATTCTTAGGCTTCCTTGTCCTGGTATTTTCTTCATGTCCATGGCAAAAAATCGCTCAGAGGACTACTTTCTCTTTAGGCCTCTGGTAGACACAGCCACATGCTCAGCCCAGATCCTGCTTCAAGGAAGGCCTTGCTGTCCCACGGCTAGGAGAACTGTTAGCGGATGGCTCGTAGCTACCTGGTCGTTCGGGATCTACCTCACCTGGAAAGGGCACTTTGATCTTCTTACCCTTTCAGCACCTGGAGACAAAGTGAGACAGGAATGGTCTTTTCAGCCTGTTGCAAAACAACTAGATCTGCTCTGGGGTTCCTTGCCCGAGGCTTGTTGCCAGCATTACAGTTTGACTTCTTGCCTTGCCTAATTCTGCCTGTTACCTTTCTTTTCCCAGAGACCGATTCCTAATAAACCTTTCGCACCCCAGACTCAGTCTTAGCATCTGCTTCCAGATGAAACTAAACTGTTAACAGTCTTCAGCCACGATAATATTGTTCAGCTTTTCTCACTTCTCTGAAAAGAGTCTACCTCAGGTCTCCAGGCCTCTCCCAAACCACAAATATATATCCAATATAACTCTTTAAAATACATGAAATTTTAACTTTTAACTAGAATCAAGATTCAGCTCTGGGGGGCACCAGGGGGGCGCCTGGGTGGCTCAGTGGGTTAAAGCCTCTGCCTTCAGCTCAGGTCATGATCTCAGGGTCCTGGGATCGACCCCCGCATCGGGCTCTCTGCTCAGCGGGAAGCCTGCTTCCTCCTCTCTCTCTCCCTATTTGTGATCTCTTTCTGTCAAATAAATAAATAAAATCTTTAAATAAATAAAAAAAAAAGATTCAGCTCTGGGACTGGATTTCCATAAGAATCCATTAGGTATGTTCTCCCTAATCTCAACTTGGTCATCTACTCCCTGCAGTGATTTATGCTGTACCCCAAGAAGATGCAGTTAGTTGTGGTTTTCATGAGCATATCTGGACATTTTGTTTCAAAAAGGTGAGACCATTTCTGTTGCTTCACCAATGCTGTTACTTTGGTTTTTGCATAATTAATGGACATGGCCTCCCAGACCTCTTAATGGTTTTGAAAATGGGATAACAAAGCATCTGAAATTTTCTTCCCTATCCCGAAAGTCAGCTCGATATAAAAATTGCCTTTGTTTTTCTGTCTGTGATGTTTTCCTGAGAATCTGTTCTGCCCGTGGATGTTGTTCTGAAAATCGAGTTTCTGATTAATTAAACCATCCTCATAAGGACCTGTTAATTTCACCAAAGCACAGAAACCTGTGATAGAAAATGTGTTCCTCCTCCTGGAGAGAAGTGCTTGTTTTTCATCTCACTGTTTAGCCTCGATGTTCTGTATCTCAAAAGATCACAGAGTTCTTTTGAGCGTTCTCAGGTAAGTTAACCACTAACCTCCTTTGCAGACATTCTGGATGTTATTTTAGATAATGGAATGAAATGACTTTTTTTTAAAAAAAGATTTTATTTACTTATTTGACAGAGAAAGAGACACAGTGAGAGAGGGAATACAAGGCGGGGGAGAAGGAGAGGGAGAAGCAGTCTCCCCGTAAGCAGGGAGCCCAACTCCGGGCTTGATCCCAAGACCCTGGAATCATGACCTGAGCTGAAGGCAGAAGCTTAACGACTGAGCCACCCAGGTGCCCCATGAAATGACTTTCTTTTGGGAAATACTGCACAGTTTGAGTTGCTTTATTTTCTTCCT
Source organism: Ailurus styani (assembly GCA_002007465.1). Classification (NCBI taxonomy): domain Eukaryota; kingdom Metazoa; phylum Chordata; class Mammalia; order Carnivora; family Ailuridae; genus Ailurus; species Ailurus styani. The sequence goes on from LNAC01000919.1 coordinate 125,728, forward strand.
ACTGCATTACATCAGTATTAGCAACTACATTTTTATTACTCCTTTTTTCTCATTTTGGCATTATCTCGTAGTACTTTCTACTTAACTTGTTTGAATGCTATCAGAAATCTCTTCAAATAATTTACCCTAACAAGTCTGTTGGTGTGGAATTGGCCCTTAGGTTAGGGAAATAAAGCCGTTAGAGGAATAAAAGACTGTTTTAAATCGAAACATGAAAAAAAAAAACCCCACAAAACTTAATGAGGATTCAAGAGCTCAGTTCAATAGGTTAAGTAGGTGTCCACCTGGGCAAGACTCCTGTCTATGGCATTAAAATGACAAGAAACACACAAACTGGAGCACTTTGTGATAGCAAAACAGACCTCATCTTGCCCAAATATAGATTTAACTTGATTTTTAAACTATACACTTGGTGGCATAATGTTGGCATCTCTGTGTCTTTGTTACCTAAGTTCTAGTGGCTGAGATCATTCCTTCATTAAGCAAAAGATAAAAAAAATTGTTACTGAGACTGATAATGGCATTGAAATGGATTATCTATAGTATGTGGAAGAAATAGGCAGAGGGCTGAAAATGGTTTAAAAAGTGAGTTCATCATGACTATAGCCATATGAGATAGTTACAGGAAAAGAAAGAAGGTAAGAGTCTGTGATTCTAGTCTTACCAAACTTTTTTCAGAGTTGTGCTATTTCTTTTTTTTTTCTTTATTTCTTTTCTTTTTTTAATTTAAATTTTAGTTAACAAACTGTGCAATATTGGTTTCTGGAGTAGAATTCAGTGATTTGTAACTTACATACAATACCCAGTGCTCATCATAAGTGCCCTCTTTAATACCCATTACCCATCTAACCCATTCCCTTCCCTCCTCCATCAGTCCTCAGTTTGATCTCTGTTGTTAAGAGTCTCATATGGTTTATTTCCCTCTTTCCTTTACCTCCCCCTTTCCCCTATAGTCATCTGTTTTGTTTCTTAAATTCCAAATATGGGTTAAATCATGGTATTTGTCTTTCTCCAACTGACTTTGCATAGCATAATACATTCTAGCTCCATCCACATTATTGCAAATGGCAAGATTTCATTTTTTGATGGCTGAGTAATGATTTCATTTTTTGATGGCTGTGTGTACACACACACACACACACACACACACACACACACAGAGCCCGATGCGGGCCTCGATCCCAGGACGCTGAGATCATGACCTGAGCCGAAAGCAGAGGCATTAACCCACTGAGCCACCCAGGCGCCCTATCCTTTCATCTTTTGACAGGCATTTGGGCTCTCTCCATAGTTTGGCTATTGTTAATGTTGCTTTAAGCATTGAGGTACATGACCCCTTCAAATCTGTATTGTATCCTTTGGGTAAATACCTAGTAGTGCAGTTGCTGGGTCATAAGGTAGTTCTATTTTTAACTTTTTGAGAAACCGCCATACTGTTTTCCAGTGACTGCACCAGTTTGCATTCCCACCAACACTGCAAGAGGGTTCCCCTTTCTCCACATCCTTGCCAACACCTATTGTTTCTTGTGTTAATTTTAGCCATTCTGACAGGTGTAATTTTGTATCTCATAATGATTTTGATTTCTATTTCCCTGGTGATGAGTGATGTTGAGCATCTTTTCTTATGTCTGTTAGCCATCTGTATGTCTTCTTTGGAAAAATGTCTTTTCATGTCTTCTGCCTATTTCTTAACTGGGTTATTAAATGTTTTTTAGGTGTCGAGTTTGATAAATTCTTTATAGATTTTGGATACCTTTATCGGATATGTCATTTGCAAATATCTTCTCTCATCCCATAGGGTGCTTTTTAGTTTTGTTAATTTTTTCTTTTGCTTGTGCTATTTCTTTTGTATTGAAATCTCTTCCCTCCACACACACTATCTGACTAGAAACCCAGGCCAAATTTTGCAGCATTACTGACTGAGAGAAAACAATGAGGAAAAATATGAGTCAACCATCCTGTTGAACTAAATCAGCTAGTAGAGCCTGTGGGATCTCTTACTGTTTACCAGCTGCTCCTATGCTCTCTGCTGAACCTAGACTAATTTTACAGCTATAGTTGAATTAACAATTCACATTGCATGCTCACCAGATGCTATTGAAGAATGTGGAGGAGATGGCAACGTAATCACACAGAAAACAGAACTTGAAGATCACCTTGTCCTTTTGGCATCAGGGACTCAGCTAAACAAGATGACTGATTTATCTATGCACCTCATGCCATTATTAAATAAACAAAGATGAGAACGCAAGCATGATACTGTACACCAGTGTTATTGAATTGAGTCACCGTATGTGTAATTTAGTAGTCACATTGTCTAGCTCCAGCAGGTGGCAAAGTCTGGTAGGTGATCATGAGGATTTCTTTACAAGGTTCACAGTTTCTTGCAAATTCTTCCCTTTTTTCTTTTTCTAAAATTCTGTGTGTGTGTGTGTGTGTGTGTGTGTGTGTGTGTACCCAATCATAGTCATTTAATACGTTCTCTTTTATATCTTGAGGGTAAATCTTAAATTTTAATATTGCCACATAACCTTTTTTTAGGTTGGTATGATCTGGAGTATCTTCTTTTTTATATCTTTAATTTCGACCTTATGGAGAAAAACTTTATATTTCGCTGTGTCTTCTTGTAAGCATGTTATACCTTTAAAAAATACAATTGGAAAATCTCTGACTTTAAATAGGGAAGTTTTATCCACCTGTATTTTTGAGAATAATAATATATTTGGATATATTCCTTATACTATATTTTCTGTAGTATGCTTTTTTTATCCTATGCTTTCTTTGCTTCCTTTTAGTTATTTTCCCATTCTTTTTTATTAGTCAAGTTTTCCTTATTTTCTTTGCGTCCTCTATGTTAATTTGAAGTTATGTGTTGTTTTTATTCTTTTAGTATTAGTCTTAATGGTTAATTACTTGTCTTAAAAAATACCTGTCTTCACCCTGTCTAATCTTACTATCTCTGCTGTCCTCCCCCAAATACAAAGACCTTAAACCTTTTAATGCAATCCCTGCTCCCATCTTTCATGTCCATATTTGAATTTAAGCCCTCAAACTTAGTCATTATGATGAACACTTTGTGTAGCCAACACATTCATTAATTTCTTTTCTATTATATTTCGTACTCCCCATTTTCTTCTGAGTTAAATTTTGTTTTCTTGAAAATTTCTACTAATACTTCTTTCAAGGGGATCTGTGAGTAGTAAATCCTTTCTGCCTTTGACTGAAAAATGTCTATATTGCCCTCTCTCTTGATTGAAAGCCCAGGTGGATATACAATTCTAGCGTGACTGATACTTGCTCTCAACACATTAAATGTACTCTTCCTCTGTCTTCTCTTCTCCATTGTGGTTGATTGTAAGGCTATTGTCGATATAGTAGTCTTTAAACTTTAGGAATTTTAGGGGGTTTGTCTTTTACATTTAGGAAGTGGTTTTCAAAAAATATTTATTTTAGAGGGAGAGCGTGTGTGCAGCGGGGGACGGGCAGAGGTAGATGGAGAGAGAAACTTAAGCAGACTCCATGCTGAGCATGGAGCCCAACGTGCAGCTCTATCTCAGGACCCTGAAATCACACCCTGAGCCAAAACGGAGTTGGATGCTTAACTGACTGTGTCACTCAGGCACCCCACATTTAGGAAGTTCTTTTTTTTTAATGGAATGTTAAGTGTGGGTTTCTTCTTTATTTAACACTCATTACACTCTTCAGGACTCATATCTTCAATTATGAATAATTTTCATTCACTTGCATTTTGAGTGTTGCTCTTCCTCCCCTGATATCTCTATTCTGTTCTTACAGAATTGCTATTGTACATATATTGTAACTTCTTTTCATACCCTTCATGTATTAACTTCTCTTATATTTAAATGATTCTCTGAGCTGAATTCTGGGTAATTCCCTCAGTTCTGTTTTCAGCTCACTTAATTTTTCCTCATCTCTGCCTAATTTGTCTCTTCTACATTTAAGATATTTTTTTGTCTGCTTGTTTACTTTATTCAGTATTTTGTGTCTGTAGAAGGAAGGTGTTCTGAGCAGCCTAGTTTACCACAGTTATGGAATTTTGTGATCATTTTTTCTAATAAGTGAAATTAGTTTTTCAGAGGCCTCAAAAATAATCAAAATGATTTGGTATTCTAAATGTTAGCAGGAATCAATAATGAAAGGGAAAGAGAAGAGAGGAGACCTGTGTATTTGAAAGAGACTGTACTAGCTTGCTAGGGCTGATGTAACAGTACCACAGACTGGGTGGTTGCAACATTGGACATGTATGTTCACACAGTTCTGGAGACTATAAGTTAAAAATCAAGATCTCAGCATGGTTGATTTCCTTCTGAGGTCTGTGAGGGAGTGTCCTGTGTCTCTCCCCAGTTTCTGGTGGTTTCCTGGAATCTTTGGTATTCCTTGGCTTCTGCTGCATTACCCGGATCTCTCTCTCCTCCACTTTACATGGCATTTTCCCTGCGTGTGTGTCTGTGTCCAAATTTTCCCTTTTTTTTTTTTACGGTATCTTTCATGTTGGATTAGGGGCCCTACTTCTTTCATCCACAATGATTTATCTTAATTAATTATATTTGCAATGACCCTATTTCCAAATAAGCTCCCATTCTTAAGTACCTGGGGTTAGGATTTCAACATACGAATTTGGGGAGATGGGAGGAGGACACAATTCAACCCATAACAGAGACACTGTTGGAAGTGGGCAGCCTGAATTTACGTTCTGAGACATCTTGATGTGAAATCTGGCTCTGCCAGCGATTAGCTTCAATGGATTCCTCTTTTTCATCATCTAATGAAAAGAAGAAAATAAGGATTATATTATAAGAATTGATTAATGTATGTGAGGCATACTATTGTGTTCTATGAATTACTTCCTCAATGAATGGTAGATATCATTGCCATTTCTTATTGAGAGACATATGTCATAGTGTCCTAGTATCTCCTAAAGTTTTGCCTACTCACACCAGACATCCTGAAAATGTATGTGGTTACACATAAAAGGAACATGGAACATTTTAGCAGTGACTAGAAGCAGAATGATGTGATCCATATAAAGGAAGTTCAGAGAACTTTTGAAGATAGATCACATTATTGATTACTGTATATCCAACACAGCACTAAGGCCTTTAGTGAATTGCCTTTTTCAATCATCAAAACTTCCCTAAGACAAAGAGGTTGGCTTCTTCCTTTTTAAAGATGAGGAAACTGAGACTGAAGTAAGTTAAGTAACTTGTTCAAAGTTATACTGGCACTAAGAGTGGAGAATGGATTTAAATTTCAGTTTGACTCCAGAACCCATCATATTATATTAGTTATAACATGAGGAGACTGATTTTAAATTACATGTAAGAATCAGCCAGGTGTTTCTATTACTGCTTATATTTTTAAAGCTACCTAAGATTTCTAAATCATATTAGTTAGCAACCATTCACCAACCATTCACCATTTTGCCCTAAAAGTTACAAAGTACCAAGTGCCTTGTTTTATAACTCAGCCTTGATACTGTGGTTCATAGTCTATTCAAATTCTGTCAAGTTCATTGGTCGTTGGTGGGATCTTCACTAGATCTTGATTTAGAGGCTTTATTTAAAACAGTTTTTCACTGAATTAGAACACAATGAAAATATTTGGCAGTTAAGCCAATCTCAGTGAGTTCTACAGTGACCCATGGCAACTACCCTCTGTCTACCTCTGTTGTGCATGATTTGCTTATTCATGGTTCTCTCAAACGACCGGCTTTGGGCAAAGGGAAGGATTCACTCATGCATTGTTGCTCAGCTGCACTAGATGTAGAGCAGCAGCTCTATTTTTGCAGTGACCTCACTTTTGCTTTTAACTTAACTGGAAAATATTGAAAACTGCTTGGATACAACTGTGACTACACTTAAAATATTTCCTTGAGGAAACACAGTGTTTATCTGTATAAGGAGTAAGAATCCCTAACCAATGAATATCTGTGAACTTTTGATTTATTTAGAGGAAGGCAGAAATAAAAAGAATTCTAACAAAAAATAAGAATTATATAAAATTAGATTGTCTCACTTTCAAAGTTTCCTCATCATACTTAGGCACAGACAGTTGAAAATCTGTTATTGGCAGTGTTTATTTTTAGATTCTGGTGACTATTCTTTCAGAACAGAGTTTACTACCTTACTTGCATTTTGTGCCTAGTCAAGAACATGCCAAACCTCTGAGTCCTAAGTGACCAGATTAAAAAAATAAATAAATAAAAATTGCCTTATCATTTAAAATAAGATGAAATAAATGCCGTCAAATTCCTTGGCCAAGGAAGATCTCCTTTGTGCAGGGATCTCTTGCTTAGCTGAGGCTAGAGGTCACATCTTTCTGCAAAAGCATTAAAAACCAAGGACTAGAGTTTAGGTCCTCCTCTGAAACTTCAGCAGACTATCATTATATCAATGATTGTTCCTCCTCTGGATTGGCTTCCCCCTTTGTTTCTACACCTGCAGTTTTCCTTTTTCTTCTATTGAGTGTAGCTCTCTAGCTCAGATGTGTGTTTCTGTGCATGTGTGCATAGGGACTTGGTATCACTCAGCATTTCTCTGTTTGCAGCAGAAAGGAAGTCTATTTGAAAAACCTATGGCCAGGGTGCCTGGGTGGCTCAGCGGGTTAAAGCCTCTGCCTTTGGCTCAGGTCATGATCTCAGGGTCCTGGGAATCTCTGCTCAGCAGGAAGCCTGCTTCCTTCTCTCTCTCTGCCTGCCTCTCTGCCTACTTGTGATCTCTCACTCTCTGTCAAATAAGTAAATAAAATCTTAAAAAAAAAAAAAAGAAAGAAAAACCTATGGCCACATTGCTGCTGAAGTCCCTGAATATTTGCTATATGTGTGTAAGTTTTTAAAATAAATAGATACAGATTTTTTTTTAATTGTGACAGTGTATATCAGGCTTTATTTACTCAGCATCCCAAAAATGGCTTCCAGAATTTCAAATCTCTCTTCCAAGTTGAGAACCACTTTGTTATTTGTGCATGTGAGTGCATTTTTCTTGGTAGAGAGTTTGTAGCTTTTATTAGAATATTGGCATAATCCATGAATCCTGCAAAAGTGTAAGAAATATTGAGTATAATTTTGAAAATGTGCTTTCCTCCTTCAAACTAGATTATGCCCATTACCCATTAATTTAGTATTCTCAAATGGCATGCTTTCCAAGGGGATCTAGCTTTTCATTGTATGAATATGATGAAATTCACATTAAAATTTCTGAATTTTTGGATTTTAGATTTTTTCTATGTTGAAAAAAGCAATGAACATTCTTGAAAATACATATATAAGCCCATACCCAACCATTTCCAGGTGGCAATTTCTTTAGGGTGGATATTTTTGATCAATAGAATAATCATTATTAAAGTTTTAGATTCATAACACTGGGTTTGTTGCATTTATGATTCTTAAAAAACATGTGTACTAATTTTTAATTTCACTAAATCCATATAAAATAATGGAATAAATTTAAAAATTTTTGATAAAACACCAGAAAAACAAGTAAATAAATAAAGTTTTAATTAGCTGCAGAGCTGAGATTTAAATATATACAGATATTTTTCTGTGATGGTACAACATTAATTCCTACTCCTTTGTTCTATGTTTCTATTTTTAATTCAGTAAAATTATTTAATGGTTTTTTTGGGAGGATTGCTAATTTTTTAGTACTTTAGGGCTTAATTTAAGGAAAGCAAACATTATAATCAGTAAGCAGTATTGCATAAAAAATAAGACAGGCAATTAAATCAGTTTTCTTAGAAAGACCATAAAATAAAAATGACAAGATTATTGAGTATTAGTGAGAAATGGGAAAATCAAGAGAGAATCAATATAATACAAAAAGTGTTAGTTGTCAAATAAGAGAAAGAAAAATCCCAGATGGTCCGGAAAATACTTTTGGGAATGACCCTAACATATTTTTGATCAAATCAGTGAACTACCTCTAGTATCAAGGCAAGGAACTAGAGTAGACTGAATGCTTGGATCCAAACCTTCTTTCCTCACCATGTCCATACTCTTGCCTATCATTCGAAGAGTGAATTTTCCACCCCTTGACTTTGGGCTTAACCATGTGATTCGTTTGCGCAATGTTATGTAAGTAGAAACCAGTTTGCCAGTCTCAAGTGTAGCCTTTAAGAAACCAATTGATCGACAAACTCCTAGGCATGAGATACATGCTTCTTTGTTTTGTGACATGGATATTTTGTTGTTGCTTGATGTGTAGCATTATTGTGGCAATATCTAATTAATATAGAGACATAGTTTTTTTGTTTGTTTTGTTTTTACTGACATAATGTTTCAAGTACCAACTTGATATGGTTTTACCTAAGTCAGAGGAGCATAGGCAGATAGCACAAGAAACAAATCATCAAGCAAAGGAAGCAATTGATTTAGCATAGTATGATGGAAAATGAATTTATACAGCATTAACAAGCTGGAATGCTGTGGATGGGGTAGGGACCTTCAGTTGTGTTGGCCTCAAATATTCAGTGTTGTTGATTTTTGTTGTTGTTCAAAAGAACTAATTGACAACATTAGAAAATTTGGAAGGTGTTACATAAAAAACCCAATTTCTGTCTTTTTTTGAAAGGTCAAAAGTGATAGCAAAACTAGGACTGTCCTTCATTGCCCCAGTTGGTTGGGACTGTGTAGAAGTCACCTTCTCTCTCTCTCTCTCTTTTTGAGACTTATTTATTTGAGAGAGAAAGAGAGTGCATGAGCAGGAGGAGGGGCAGTGGGAGAGAAAGAATCTTCAAGTGGACTCGCACTGAGCACAGAGCCCAGTGTGGGGCTCCAGGACCCTGAGATCATGACCTGAGCTGAAGTTAAGAGTCACGTGCTTAACTGACTGAGCTACCAAGTACCCCTAGAAGCCACCTTCTCAGGATGGCCTGAGTTCTCTGATTTACCCCAGCACTAAATTAGCACATTTCCCTCACTTAGTTTCCTTTTTAGGTGAATGGAGTTAATAATGTCTACTTTATGCAGTTTTATAAGAAGAGAATACCTATAAAAAAAATGCCTGGATTAAAGCAGGTGCTCTTTAATAATATTCTTTATTTTTTAGGTATTCAATAAATGGTAAATCAATAATAGCAATTTATGTATATTTCTTATGACATAAAGTTTCAGTCAATTGGAATGCGTCCTTTAAACTGTCTCTGAATCTCTGACTTGTATTTAGGTGATCATTCATTCAAGGGTCAAAAAAAAAAACAAAACAGAATAAGATTTCATGTAAACAAGGCAAGATTGAATTGCATACCCACTTAAGGTGATTTCTTAACCAATTTGATAAAGAAGGAAGTAAATTGCTAATCATATTTCTGCTTATAACAATTGGTTCAGACCCCTACTAAGTTAAAAGTGTCTAACAACAATATTTCAGGTTTATTTAGCAGTTTATAGATTACAGAGAAACTTCATATTTACTATGTAATTTTATCTTTAGCATGGTATTTCAACAAAGATATTTAAACTTGAAAGAAATAATACAACAACCCAAACAGGAAAAGAAGTTACTATCACATTTAAGCTAATTTACTTTCACCCATTTATCAAACATTTCAGGAATGTCTCTTAATTCAGGTGTTGCTCTAGGTACCGGAAATATTGAAATAAATGCAAGCTGCCATTTATTAAACTCCCCTTATATTACAGACTTTTTAATTCAAAACAAAACCAAACCTCTTTGTCTCCTCACAGCCTTCTTCAAAGGCATAATCTAGTGACAAAAAGGATACATACAGTCATTTTCAAACCTTAGCACTGCTGGATAATACAGGTAATACCTGTTGTAATTCAGCAACCCAAGTTTGGGAGTCTTGACTTACTACAGACTACAATGCCATAGTTATGTCCTGAGTTTCCCCTCCCCCTTGGAAGATAAGTGTCATGAACGGGGTCCAAGGTATTGGCTTGCCAAGACCCTCAAGGGGCAGGCCAGAACACAGTCTACTGGGGGTGCTAAAGATCACTAGGAATGTATGATGGAGGTGAAAAGTGTATTTCCAAGAACTCTCAGGGAAAGAGTATACATAGTTGCGAGGAATTTTTGATGCCTGGTCCCCCATCTTCCAGCATCAGAGTACAGTATTTAGACTTCCAGTGGGAGATGATCTGGATAACCTTCCTTTCTCCAGCTGAGGTCAGAGCTCAGCTGCTTGGAGGTCCAACAGAGGGATCGAACACTGATTGTCACTGGTGGGCCTCCTGCTTTTTTTTTTTTCCTTAAAGATGTTATTTATTTATTTGATAGAGAGAGATCACAAGTAGGCAGAGAGAGAGGAGGAAGCAGGCTCCCCGCCGAGCAGAGAGCCCGACGCGGGCCTCGATCCCAGGACCCCGAGATCACGACCCGAGCCAAAGGCAGAGGCCTCAACCCACTGAGCCACCCAGGCGCCCCCTCCTGCTTTTTCTTTCTCCTTAGAGACCTTTCCCTCTCCACCATGCATTGAATATATATACAGTAACTGCTTAAGGGACACCACCTTGAAGAAGTACCCTCAATCCCAGGACAGGTTCAAAGCCTTTGTTTTGTTTTATTTTCTTTCCTAATGTAATAAATGAAAGTGGCCAAGGCCTCTTTATTCCTGGAGGCAGGGGGGAGTAGATTTAGAGAGAAAAATCTGAGGAGAATTCTTGTGACTTAGAAAACGTCATCAACAACAGAAGGATTGGGGACTTCTGACTCTCATGACCTCCTTCAGCAGCATATGGAAAAGGACTAAAGAAGGGCCTTACTCTGGCTTGCTGAAATCCCACCTCTCCTTTCCCTCTCTCCTTTCACTGATTCCCCTCCTCTTCCCACTCATCCTGCTTCCATTCCTTCAAGACCTCATTTCTGAAAAAATGCCAAATCTTGTGCCATGGGTGAAATGTGGACTGAGAAAGAAAGAAGGAGATTGAGTCAGAAAGACCTATTCCACTCTCTTTTCTTTAACCCAAACTCTTGGAGAAGTGACTGTCCCCATTTTTCAGATGAGAAAACAGAGGTACAGAATCTCTGTTAAAAAGCCTGTGGCTTCTGCTTATATAAGAAGTTAGAATGAGAGTCTCAGCTTTCAGTTTCATATCTTGCCACTTATACTTGCCTCATTTTTGTAGATCTGAAGGACTCATTGGAGAATTACCAGTTTGTAAAATGAGGTAAAAAGCTCTCATAACAGTTAAAAAACCATTTTTATGCTTTTAGATACCAATAACTGCAATTTTAACATGCGATTTTATTTGTTCAGCTGTTAGGCTGTAATATTTTCCAAATAAAAATGAATAATTCAGTACTTCTTAAAGTTTTGTATTGGAAATGGTCCAGGATTTTCATACACTAAAGCTATTTTTTTCACCCTTGAGGGCTTGAACTAAATTTCCTCTATATCACCCAGCAAATTTCAAGAGCTGGCCCTTAGTATATGGCAAAATCAGAGTTGTTTGTTCAGAAATGTTAATGTAAATAAAGTGAATGACATTTGGAAACTCAATATATATTGTAACAGTAATTTGCTGATAATAACTTTTATATAAATAGTTATGATCTTTTATCTTTGTATTTTGACCAAGTCAAAGAAAACTATAGATACTTAAATAAGATAACTCTTCCAAAATGCAGGTTCTCTTTATGTAAAAATTTTGGAGAATACATGCAAATTTTCTTCTGTCTACATTTCAACAAGACTGTGAAAGGAGATGATGCAAATTGTTAGACATAATTAGAAAATTAGAAATTAGAAAATTAGAATACTGGTTTTTAGAAAAGGGAAAAAAGCAGATAAAGCAGAATGGTGGATTTTAGGCTCAAAACTTTGCATAGGGTGGGGCAGGGTAGGGTAAAGACAATATAGGAAAAATTGTCAATGCCTTAGAACTTCTAGGATTGTGTGGGATGGAAGCAATAAAGGTTGCTCTAAAAGAGGCTCTGAGTACATGCTTTGATAAGGCTTTACTGTGAGGAAGTTAATAATCTATCATTTTGAATTTTGTGGAGAAAGCTTCAGAAATATTTGCTCAAGTACTTGCTTTTATTGTTTCTTTGAAATTTAACTTAGCATTCTATATTTTTATTTGCTAATACTGGCAACCCTAGACACTGTGCATCTCTGAGAACATGGCAGGACTTAACACATGGAAATTATGCAGAATGGTATGAGACATTGCAAAAAAGGACCAGGTGCAGAAAAAGATGCTTTTTAATATGTACTTAACATACAATAAAGTATACACGTACATAAGAATTGAAATGTTTGATAAAGAGAAATCATGAGAAGTTTCTCATGATCAGAATATGGCAGAAGGAAGTCAATAGTGAAAGCTTCAATATTACTGATATAAAATGTATAAGTCGTTGATGCTGTCTTTATGTAATGTGTCACTGATTCTTGTTTTGGTAATTGAAAACTGTATTAAGCCTTTTCACAGGTCTATTCCTTTAATCCTATTTTCCAATGAAATCTTAAATCACACCAGGTGTCGTTCTTTTCACACAGCATTTTTTGAGAGGGTACTGTTTAAAGTTAACTGTATAGTGTTAATTGGGTCAACCTGTGCCTGGGGCCTTTATGTTTACTCTGATAGGAAATGGGCAAATTACCATATTAATGAAGACATCACACTTTGTTGTTGTTGTTGGGGCAAAGGCATTCAATTTTAGATGGTTTTTATTTGAGTAAAACTGTATTGTACATTTTGTGTAAAATCTGGCAAATGCAGTTATTGCTTGAAGGGTGATTTGCTCAAAATGGAATGGCAGATGGTACATTGTGATGTATTGCTCTAATCTAAAATATTTTGCATTATCTTCATCATCATCTTCATCACCATCACTGTGCTTTTAAACTTGTCTGGAATTGTCTGATCAAGAGCCATTGTTCACGGTACTTTCTCATGTGGGATGCCATTTTCATCTGCTTTTTCCAGCCAGATTTAACTCACTTTTCTTTTCTTTCTTTCTTTTATTTTTTTATTAAGATTTTATTTACTTGATACAGGGAAGGAAGGAACACAAGCAGGGGGATGGGAGAGGGAGAAGCAGGTTCCTGTGGAGAAGGGAGCCTGACCCGGGGCTCCACTCCAGGACCCTGGGATCATGACCTGAGCAGAAGGCAGATGCTTAACAACTAAGCCACCCAGGTGCCCCTTCAACTCACTTTTCAATGGTCATTTCAAGACTCCATGGATCCTTTTTCACTCCCCAGATCTCCAGGATCATTTCCTCTAGGCATAATCATAGAATGTTAGAGCTGAAAAAATGCCGTGCCAAGTTTAATCCTCTCATTTTAAAGAGGAAGAAATTGATGCCCAGAGAGGTTAACTAATGGAGTCAAGATTGAACAGTTAGGAGAAGAAAGGGAAAAGAAGGGCGTCTGGGTGGCTCAGTAGGTTAAGCCTCTGCCTTTGGCTCAGGTCGTGATCTCAGGGTCCTGGGATCGAACCCCGCGTCGGGCTCTCTGCTCAGTGGGGAGGCTGCTTCCCCCTCTCTCTCTGCCTGCCTATCCACCTACTTGTGATCTCTCTCTCTCTCTCTCTCTCTCTCTCTCTCTCAAATAAATAAATAAAATATCTTTTAAAAAAAGAAAAAGATTAAAAATATGTGGATATATAGATATATATATAGTAAGTTTAGAGCCCTCTCCACTCACTTCATTTATATTTATAGACTTGTAAACCTGAAAAGCAACTGGTATTCAACCTTACACTGTTCACTACATTTTATATTTATGTTATTTGTCCAACTGACCAGATTCAAGCTTTTTTTTTTACAACAGATGTTGAATTTCAAACTCTTCTGTATTTCCCAGATCAGTGAACTGAGTTGCTAAAATAGAATGGTGAATAAATTTATTTGCAATCGATCTTAATGGTTGCCTGAAGGGATAGTTTAGGTAGGACTTTGAAGCCTTTGGAATGCCTGCCATTTTGAATTAGAGATGTCTAACTTAACTGTACACTATGACATTGTACCTTGTTGGTCATGAAGCATGAATTAAGCGCTAAGGTACATAATCCATTGAGCCATGTGTGAAAGACAGTGTTTTAGAGTCTTGACATGTTTCACACTTAAAATGCCAAATTGTTTAATTGTGTGTAAACTGAGCCTGAAATTAGTAATATGGTATGTGGAAGATAATGGATTTAATTCTGGTCTTTCCAATGCTGAATTCCATTCTCGATAAATAAGTATTTATTAATAACTGGAATAGACTTGTGTTAACTATATATTATATTACCCTCTTCCCTAAAGTCCACTTGTAGAATAGACTTCCCTATAAGTCCACTTGTAGAAGGAGAATAGGCCATTACAATGGGTAAGGTCTCCTTCATTCCCAGACAGCAGCCTGATGGACTCAACTTGGAACTCCTGAAGGAAAAGAAGAAACAAGAGGGACGTTTGAAAATGATTCCCCTGATTTAGAATTACTCTGAGTGGTACTGAGGCTAAATCTAGAAAGAATACCAAGGGCTCATTCCTGCAAATAATTGGAACAACATCTAAAACTTAGCAGTTGAGAAAAATGAAGAAATTATGTTCGTATTTTAAAGCAGGCACTGATTTGTTTGAGGAAATAATGATGATTTTTTTTTATGGCATGACTAAATAATATCATGAAATATGCATATTTATATACATACATCATTGCCTAAAATAATAGGTGGAGTCTTGACATTTTTCTTTGTATTTAGTAGACAGTAGGCCAAATTTTAGTGTCTCCTGTAGAGTTACTTTAATACAATTCAAGGATAATTATGTAGTACACCCCCTGTAGTTTCCTGTAATGCAAAGACATCATGGAGTGTTTTTCCTTTCCCAATACAAAGTGTAAGCAGTGTTCAATTAGAGAACATGCCCCAGTGAAAAGATAAAAGTTTAGATCTGAATTAATCTATCGACTCTATGATATCAGATTCCAGCTGAGAAAGCATTATAAATTGGGTTATGTAATAACTAAACTGGACTGTATGGATTTTTAGGTTGGTTCTGAAGATTTTGTTATTGTTTTCTGTTCCTGGAAGTAGACCATAGACCTTCAGTCCATCAACATAGGAGGTCAGCTCTGAAAGGTAGCATCTGACCAGCACCCACATTCTAATTTGTGGATTTTTTTATACTGAAACTCATCATGCAGAAATTTTTAAATCATTTTGTCATTTAACAGAAAACCAATGTAATTTTCTTAGAAGTCCAATGAAGCCTGTCTCTAGTGTGTTAAAATCTAACATCAGGATCTTACCCTGGGTTGAGCAGAGACGAGGGTTGGGTTTTCCCATAGATATGACCTGTCCACTGCTGAGAGATTATGTGGAGCATACATGACATCAGGTTGGAGAAGAAAGTGGTCCTAGAAATGAATTGGATATTTCCAACATTATTTTCTAATGATTAGTTGGGAGCTAACAAGATATATAAGCCCTAGGAAGAAGAATTCATTTGTTTAAATTCATTTACAGTGAGATGTAGATGATCCATATAAGACCTTTTATTTATTAAGACATTCCCAATTTGATCAACAACAAATATTTAGTGAGCACTCATTCTGTTCCAGGTACAATGCAGATACTAAAGATACTGGAACAAATGTGACACAAGTCCCTGCCCTCTAGGAGGTTACAATTTAAGAGGAAGGAATGTCAAGTAAGGAGATGAATACCTTTCCAAGTAATGGTGCTCTGACAGAGGTAAGCACACAGTGTTAAGGGACCATAAAGCAAGAGCACATAGCCCAGGCGAGGGCAATGAGAGGATAGAGAAGGCTTCCTAGAGGACCTGCCTTGGGCCTATGGTCCAGTGATATTGAGAATAGGAATGTCAAGAGTATCTGAACGAAGTGGATCTTGGAAAGAAATGGCAAAGGAAAGAGGAATGGAGGCTGAGTATTTGAATGAAAATTTGCAGAAGTCATGTGAGGTCAGGAAATAGTGGCTTGCTGAGGACACAGACCTTATCTGTCTTCTTTACCTCTGCATCTTCTGAGTTTCAAAGACTAGCTAACACAGTAGAGTATGAATAAATACTTGTGCAGTGAATTAAGTAATGCTTATGAGTACAGATCTAAACAGAAGAAGAGAGGAGGTTATAGGGAAGTGTAAGGAGTATTAGACAAACAATAAAAATCCAAATCTGGTCCCAGCCCTGTAATTGTTTAACTGTCATAGATTCTCTAGGGGCCAAATTTGTTCACCTCTACAATGAGAAGGTTAGATGACATAGTCTCTAAGATCCCTTGGTATGTGAAGTGTGTAAGACAATTCTACTTTTGTGAAAAAAAGCGTGGGCTATTATTGTGCTTCTAGAAGATTATTTCTAAGTGACTTTATAGAATGATTTAATTTTTCAACAACACTGTATTTTAATATAATAATATAAAATTTAATAGAATAAAGAAGAAGTTGATTTGTTCTTCAAACTGCATTATAATGGGCACATGTTTTGATTGCTCCCAGGAGACAAACATTAATTTTAATTTTTAGGAAAGCTGCTGGAGTCTTTTTGAATAATAAGCAATTCATAGCAATTCATTTATAAGATACAATAACAAGCTCAGAGGTATTTATTACATTGTAAAACAAAAATAAGCCTAATTGGAAAGGTTGGGCAGGACACCATAGTTCCTGTCAGATATGACATTCAGCAAATGAAGCTGCCTACGAATCCAGGGATGTCTAAACACAGTGGTAGGATGCCATTTGGCCAGAGGGTCTGCTCTTAGAAACACAGGTATATATGCTCATTAATATTAAAGGAAATCCCTGAAATCCATTGAGTTTTATCTAGAATGTTAGTTTTGGTAGAAGTGAATCCAGAAAGGCTAATAAATACCCTAAGGTTTGGCAGTGAGAAGGTGGAAAGTACCCTGAGTACCTTGTAGGTGCTCTTCTATGTCTGGATGCTGCTATTGAGAAACATAGCAGCCAGATGCCAGTCTGTTACCAGACCCATTGTGAATAGTCAACCTTTCAGGCTGGGTGCTCAAAGGATTTTTCTTTATCTTTGAAGTCTTATAATTTTACTAATATATGTCTTGATATTCTAAGTAACACTTTTTCCTCATAAAGTGATGTGTCTTTCCAATATCAATATTTAAGATTTTATCATTGTATCACTTATTTTGTTATTTAATAGGTTTATTGAGATGCAATTTATAAACCATGAAGTTTACCAGTTTACAGTGGACAATCCAATGGCTTAAAAAATATATTACAGAGTTCTGTAGCTATTTTCATAGTCTGATTTTGGAAAACTTAATTATTCCATAATGAAACCTATATCCATTAGCAGTCACTCCCATTTCCCCCCTCACATGTGTAACCAATCTAATCTTTGTCTTTATAGATTTGTCATTCTGGACATTTTATATATATATATAGGATTATGCAATATGTGATCTTTTGTGACTGTGTGGCAAAACGAAATTTCTGAGATGTCTCCTCTGGTTTCCCCTGTTATTTCCTGTCATTTCTTCCTTTGATGCCTTGATTTGATAGCTTTCCATTAGATTTAAGTCTTTTACAAAGGGTTCCCACTTAGTGTACAATTACCTCTTTCTGAAACTGAGTATTTCCTGTTTATTTCTGAGAATTATCAGCCCTAGATCCCTTCCACACTCCTCTTGTGTCCTTGTCTGTTGTCATAGAGGTTATGTCATAGTTGCTTTATTAGTTTCCTAGGGCTGCTATAAGAGATCACCACAAAATGGATTGCTAAAGAAATTCAGGCACAAGGCAGGGACATGACTTGCTCAAGTTCACACAGCTTGTAAAGGTCAGGTCCTGTAGTAGAATTCAGGGTAGATTGAGGTGAATTTGCCTACTATGGCACTCAATCTGTATAAACTATTAGGTGTTTTGTATATTTGTGTCATATAAAGAACTAAAGAAAAAGAAAAAAGAAAACAAAAATTTATTACCTAACCATTTTGGAGGCTAGAGGTCCAAAACTAAGCTGCAGACATAGCCATACTCCCTCCAATGAGTCTAGGGAAAGATTCTTCCTTGCCACCTCTAGGTTCTGGTGGTTACCTGCAATGTTTGGCATGCCTCGGCTTGTGGCTACATAATTTCAATCACAGCCTCTGTCTTCATATGGATGTCTTCCTCCTATGCATATCTGTATCCAAACTTCCCTCTTCTTAGTAGACATCAGAATAGGACCCACCCTAATCCAGTATGCACTTATTTTAACTTGATCACGTTTACAAAGACCCTATTTCCAAATAAATTTACATTTACAGGTTCTGGAGGGATGTGACTTTTTCAGAGACACTATTAAGCCCAATATAGTTACATATGTCCCAGCTTGCATGAATTTGAGCATTCTACTCTCCTTCTACAAGCTCAGTGTTTATAATTTATGGAGATCCCCCTCTTTTTTATTAGTTATGCTACAGTTTTCACAAGGATAAATGGTAAGATGCATGACCTAGTTGGCTGCCACAGACCTACCATATTCTTTCCTCAGATTTTGGCACACAAGTTGTGTGGCTCTCTGACTTCATCTGTAGAGGCTCATACATCTATTTACAGGCTTGGCATTCTAATTAGGAACTGTTTCTATACACAGTTGGCCCCCTGGAGCATTCAACTAAAAGGTAATATTTCACAGTCTACAGTTTTGAAAACAGGAAGGAAAGCTAGCTCTCTTAAATATTGTCTGCTGAATTTTAGAGCTGATGTTTCTAATGCCTCCTTAGTTATAAAGAATTAGAGTAGTTCTCTCTTGCTTTGAACATCCCAAGTAGCTTTAAATTTATTATATTAAGATATGTCAAAAGAGCCTATAGTGGAATGATATTATTATCAGAACAAATAATTTGTAGGATTAGTATTCTCCCAAATTTTAGGCTTCACTTAAGTTTCTAAGGAAAGGACAAGATTGTTTATTTGAGAGGAACTTAAATGTAAGGGTTTAAACATTTTACATGCATATAGCCATTGAGAATAGTGGAGTTGGAAATCCAAAATGCACAGGTGAAAAGAAACCACAGGGTGATACAGGTGCTACTGTATGGAATGCCTTCAATGCTAACATTTTCTACATTATTGTTTGTTGTGATTATATCCTAGAGCACAAGTGAAGGAGATTTAATGGAAAAAAGTTGAGAAATGTTTTTCTCTCCATGCTTCAGGTTACCAGATGTAAAAAATACACTATATAACATTTCCTTAGAGCTATGTTAGTTGATCATTCGAGGAATGCCATAGTTTATTAATCTCACAAATATTTATTGAGTGCCTTTTGGGTTCTAGGCACTCATCTAGATGCTGGAGAAACAGTGGTAAATAAGAGAAACCAAATTCCTGCCCTCANTATAGGAGCTATGTTAGTTGATCATTCGAGGAATGCCATAGTTTATTAATCTCACAAATATTTATTGAGTGCCTTTTGGGTTCTAGGCACTCATCTAGATGCTGGAGAAACAGTGGTAAATAAGAGAAACCAAATTCCTGCCCTCAGAGAACTTGCATTCTAGTGGGTGAGATGCAGGTCAATAAATATTAAAATATAAGATAATGATTGATACTTTAAAAAGAAAAGCAAAATGAATAATGTATGAAGATCTAATGTACAACATGGTGACTATAGTTGTTAATACTGTATTGTATCACTGAAATTTCTTGAGGTAATGTACTTAGTAACATACACACACGCACGTATTTATTTAGCATAAATATAGTGAAGGATGTGTTACTTAACTAGATTAAATGTGTGTGAGGATAAGTTTTCAATTTATACATTATCAGATCACTACGGTATATACTTTATATATCTTATAATTTTGTGAATTATGCCCCAATAAAGCTGAAGAAGAGAATTTCAAAGAAAGTGAAGAAAAAAGAAAAAAATAAGGACATGGAGAGTGACAGATTATTTTACTTTAGCTTATTATGATTATTAATAAAATTTGAGAAATACTTTTAAAAGCAGAACCCAGACAGATGCCTCCCATTTCTACTTCTGGCCAATATTCTGCCTAAGATTCTAGCAAATGGAACAAGAAATCAGAAAAGAAGAGGTATCAGAATTAAGAGGCTTAGGTGAAACTTTTTTTTCCCCTATATGATGCAATGTGTTTTTGAAAATCCAAAAGACTTTACAAACTCTTAGACCTAATAATGGGGGAAAACATAAAAATATTGTGGGATGCAAAATCAAAATATAAAAATCAAGAGCATTCTTTTTTTTTTTTTTTTTTTCANTTTATTTCACAGAGGGAGAGAGATCACAAGTAGGCAGAGAGGCAGGCAGAGAGACAGAGAGAGGGGGAAGCAGGCTCCCTGCTGAGCAGGGAGCCCGATGCAGGCCTTGATCCCAGGACCCTGAGATCATGACCTGAGCCGAAAGCAGAGGCTTTAACCCACTGAGCCACCCAGGCACCCAAGAGCATTCTTATTTGTAACTTAAAAAGCAACTGGAAAATGAACCTTCACCTAAACCTCACACTTTATCCAAAAATAAATTTATAAAACATAAAACCATAAGATATCACAAAAAAATAGAAAATTCTTGGGGTCTAGGGAAGGGCAAAAAGTCCTTAGACTTGGCACCCAGAGCATGTTCTATGAAACTTTGACCCCATCAAAATTAAAAAGTATTGCTTGGCAAAAGTCCCCTTGGAGAGGAAGAGAGGACAAGCTACAGACTCAGAGCTCATCAACAGGTTTTCTTCATGACATCTTAGGTGCAGTGAGGATCTACAATGCAAGTAACACTTCCTATCTGGCAGTTCTGTCATTCTACAGATTCATTTATAGAGCTATAACTTTCTGTAGCATCCTGAGTTTTCATCAACATGATTCAAAAAGTTTGATGGTAACAACCACAGTAACTGAGAAAGGAGTAATTTCTGAAGTAGAGCACAAAGTGTTCCAGAAATGTTTTAACATCTCAGAAACTATACATAGGCTAGCATTTCCAAAAAAGGAGAGTTCTAACTGAATAATGACATGTTAGCGAACCTAGCTCTTTATTGCCCTTAACCACTTAATGAAGAGGTGATGGAAATATAAGAGAGAAATGAGAGATCTTGGGACAATATTCTTTAAAAGGGCAAAGTGTTTATAGGATTGAGTAGTCTAGAAAAAGTAGAAAGTGCAGCAGAAATCAAGCAAATGCCTGTAAGCGATTAATGAGAGGTACAAATAAGTGTGCCCATCGCAAATGTTCTTCAGACGTTTTTTGAATGTTGGAAAGGAATGGAAACTGAGCAGGGAATGAGGAAACCTGAGTTTTTTTCGTGTTGTAAATGGTGGAAGGCCAGATAATTCATTTCATCTCTCCAATTCCTTTTCCCGTTTTTCAAATGAGGTGGCTGTCCTTGGGGTACCTCTGAGATCCTGTCCAAGGGTGAATGTCTCCGAGGTCCACCTGCTGGCCATAGAAGTGAAAGGACTCTCTGCTGCCTCCACCACACATTGGGACCTTATTGGTTATGCCAGCAACACTGCCAAGAGTAATACAGAGTGACACCCAAATAAGATCCCGAATCCAATTGGCTTTGCTTTTCTCATTTCCAGAGAGCTATGTTCTAACAAATTTAAAAGTTCTTCAATTTATAAATTCCACCCCTGAAGCAAAGTGAATCAAAGTACTTGTGGCATTTGAATCTCTGTACCTTGGGAATGATTTATTGTGTTTGAATTTTCATTGTGTTTCTATTGGGGGTAATAGGCTTCTGGGTAGAGTAAACATTTCCGCAGTGTGAAAATATGCTCCAAGCAGCCCTGAGCATGTGCCAAGAAATTCTAATATTGCTTGAAAATTATTATTGCTCCATTAAGGATCCCTGAATTTCTGAATATTCAATATAACCATGTGATTAATTTATACCTCCTCAACTCTAGATGACTGCTTTCCAAATGCTCTTTAATTTCAGTACATTTACAAAATAATTAAAATGCAATTTACCAGGTTTTAAGAGTGTTTGCAATAGATGTTCATAAATGTTTCAGGTAGCACTACTTTCTGGGTTTTTCCTAATAGTGTCTTCCTCCCCTCCAATCCTTTTAATTCAACACTTAACAGGTATAGCAATTCTTATAAATAAACATGTGAATTGATTGAAAGAAGTGATTAAATGGCATTCAGAGGTTAGTGCTCTAGCATTTATTTCCTAGAAAGTCTATTAAATGGTTTCAATTAAAAAGAAAGGAGGGGAAGCTCACAACTCTGAAATGAGGGTCTTTGAATTAGTGTTACATTAAAGATGTGGCTCCCTTAGAAGGGGTAGTGGTTACGGTGAAGGTTGAAGGGGAAGAAAGAACAGAAGACTTAAGTCACACCACTAAGAATCCTTTGTCTGTAGAAAAGGCCTTTCCATCTGATTAAGTGAAGATGAATGAATGAAGAATCCCAGTGTTCTTATTTAATCAGCTTAATCACCTTGAAAAATTGAGGTAGTTATTCTGCCTACCGGGCATGAAGGGCCTAAGTGATATTTGCCAAGTTGTATTAACGTCTTGATAATCAAGTTGTACCCTTTGCCATAGATTCAGGCTGACAAGGTATGCCCCTAACATACTTACTTTACTTTGAAATTACTCTGAATCGGCATCATCACTGAAACTTCAGAAAGAAAAAAGATGACCTAGGAACAGGTCTTACTGTTTTTAATGTTTTCAAGTACTTTCCAGAATCTGACAAAGAAAGAGCGTATCTACATGTGTGATCCAGGCCCCAGGCCTCCTGATGATTTAAACCTGAGATCTTACTGCTTGGGTGAAGTGTTTATTTTGTTTTATTTTGTTTTGTTTTGTTATGTTTTAATTTATTTTATTTTATTTTATTTTAATTTTATTAGGGAGAGAGAAGGGGAAGGGGCAGAGGGAGAGGGAGAGAGAGTCTTAAGCAGCCTCCACACTCAGCATGGAGCCCGACATGGGGCTTAGTTAGTCTTATTACCCTGAGATCATGACCTGAGCTGAAACCAAGAGTCAGACGTTTACTCAACTGAGCTATCCAGGTGCCCCTTTATTTATTTATTTATTTATTTATTTATTTATTTATTAAGTAATCACTCTGCCCAACATGAGGCTTGAATTCATGATCCTGAGATTAAGAGTCAGCCAGCCAGGTGGCCCTGAAATGTTTTTTTGGTTTTTGTTTTGCTTTGTTTTTAATAATAGTAACACCACTAGTGTCAATAACAAAAATTAATGATGAGGGTGTCAGCTATTCCTCAGTGGCTTTTACTCATTGTTTTTCTTTAATTCTTATTCATTTCTATGAGGTAGATACTATTAGTATACCACATTAGACTTGAGAAGTAGCTTGCAGAATTTAGGGTCCCCTGGGTGGGTGGAAGTGGAGCACTGAGGAATGCACACCCAGGACCAGTGCCTCTGGAACAGCTGCAGCTCCATTATTACCCAAGAATGGCTAGGTCAACAGGACATTGTATTCCTTCCGACTTATCTCCAGAACCATCAACTGAAACTTAAATCTAGTTTCTCTTCTCTTCTCTGTGACAACAGTAAAGTATCACATAGTCATTTTGAATGATCCTAATAGAGGAAGTCTTTCCCACTTTGGAGAAGATGAAGTAAACGTACAAATTTTATTATACCTGCATTTACAAAGTTTTTTTTTAAGATTTTATTTATTTATTCTAGAGAGAGAGAGCAGGAACAAGGGGAGGAGCAAAGGAAGAGGGAGAAGCAGGCTCTCTATTGAGCATGGAGCCCAACATGGGGCTTGATTCCAGGACCCCGAGATCACGAACTGAGCTAAAGTCAGACACTTAACCAACTGAGCCACCCAGGCTCCCCACAAAGGATATAAATTTGTAAATAACATCATATATTTTATCAACCTCTGTTTTTTCTCAAAAATACTTCATTGGTTATCCCTTCTAAAATATTAGTAGTGTATGAATAAGATACACTTAAAGAAAAATATAGGGCGCCTGGGTGGCTCAGTGGGTTAAAGCCTCTGCTTTCGGCTCAGGTCGTGATCTCAGGGTCCTGGGATCGAGGCCCGCATCGGGCTCTCTGCTCAGCAGGGAGCCTGCTTCCCCCTCTCTCTCTGCCTGCCTCTCTGCCTCCTTGTGATCTCTCTCCCTCTGTGAAATAAATAAATAAATAAATTCTTTAAAAAAAAAAAAAAAAAAGAAAAATATACTCTTTGCATATAAATTTTATAGGAAAATTTTCTGAATTGTTTACAAAACAATGTTGGCAAAAGTAAGATAATCTATCATTTGTATTTAATGATGTCTAAATATTATAAGAAAAAAATTTTAACAAAATATCTCATTGTAGAACTCAAGTGACAAACAGAAATAGAAATATTTACTCAAATGCTTCTTGACATTGACTGAAAAGATACAAATTATCTGTAGTGACAATACATTTTCTCTAATTGTGTTTTTGCATACACTTAAATAGAAGGGACATATCCAGAATCTAAGAACGTATGGGTGCACCAAAAATCACGTGTTGTGCCATTCTCCTAGGAAATGCTGTGAATTTGAATTTTAAGCACCATACTAAGTACACTTTAATTTTAAAAATATTCATTTTGAGGGGTGCCTGGGGGGCTCAATCACTTGAGTGCCTTTTTTTTTCATTTTTTTACTTTAAATTCCAGTTAGTTAACATACAGTGTAATATTAGCTTCAGTATAGTGATTCAGTACTTCCATACATCACCCAGTGCTCATCACGACAAGTGCATTCCTTAATCTCCATCACCTGTTTCACCCATCCCCCCACCCACCTCCCCTCTGGTAGCCATCAGTTTGTTCTCTATAGCTAAGAGTCTGTTTCTTGGTTTGCCTTCCTCTCTCTTTTTTCCCCCTTTGCTCATTTGTTTTGTTTCTTAAATTCCACATATGAGTGAAATTGTATAGTATTTGTCTTTCTCTGACTGACTTATTTTGCTTAGCATTATAACCTCTAGCTCCATCCATGACATTGCAAATGGCAAGATTTCATTCTTCTTATGGCCAAATAATATTCCACTGTGTATACAGACCACTTCTTCTTTATCCATTCACCTATTGATTGGCACTGGGCCGATTCCATAATTTGGCTATTGTAAATAATGCTGCTATAAACACAGGGGTGCATGTACCCCTCCAAATTAGTGGTTTTGCATTTATGGGGGTAGATACCCAGTAGTACAATTCCTAGATCATATGGTAATTCTATTTTTAACTTCCTGATGAGACTCCATACTGTTTTCCACAGTGGCTGCTCCAGTTTGCATTCCCACCAAGGGTGCAGGATGGTTCCTTTTTATCCATATCCTCACTAGCACTTGTTATTCTTGAGTTTTTGATGTTAGCCATTCTGCGGGTGTGCAGTGATCTCATTGTAGTTTTGATTTGCATTTCCCTGTTGATGATTGATATTGAGCATCTTTTTATGTGTCTGTTGGACATCTGGATGTCTTCTTTGGAGAAATGTCTCTTCATTTCTCCTGCCCATTTTTAATTGGATTATTCATTTTTGGAGTGTTAAGTTTTATAAATTTTGGATACCAACGCTTTATCAGATATGTCTTTGGAAATATCTTCTGTAAGGTTTTTCTGGTTGCGAGCAAGAATAGAAACCGCAAAGGCAAATTGTGGTCCAAAGGGAGAGCTTTATTGCAAGCACCCTCGGGCGAGGTTCCGCGACTCTGAGAGAAGGGAGTCAGGGAAGTCGCGCCCAAGGCAGGGTGACAAGGGTCTTTATTGGGAACGGTAGGGGGTGAGGAGAGTTCAGACAGGCAGGGGTGAAGAGTTTCAGTTGTCTTGCTTAAGCTCTGATTTCTTGGAGTTGCTTAAGTTTTCAGTTTTTCTGCTTAGGTTACGGTCTCCTGGAGTTGATATGTCAGCTGCAGGGATTTTGTCAAGAGGGTCAGCAGTCTTGGACTTCCTCTATTTTATACAGCCTCCATCTCCCTCTCACCCAACATCTTCTATATCTTCTCCCATTCCGTAGGTTGTCTTTTAGTTTCACTGATTGTTTCCTTTGCTGTGCAGGAGATTTTTATTTTGATGTAGTCCCAATAGTGTATTTTTGCTTTTATTTCCCTTGCCTCCAGATACATATGTAGAAAGAAGTTCCTATGGCCAATTTCAAAGCAGTTCCTGCCTATGTTCTCCTCTAGGATTTTCATGGTTTCTTGTATCACATTTAGATCTTTCATCCGTTTTGAATATATTTTTGTGTTTGGTGAAAGAAAGTGGTCTAATTTCATTCTTTTGCATGTAGCTGTCCAGTTTTCCAACACCATTTGTTGAAGAGACTGTCTTTTTCCATTGGATATTCTTTCCTGCTTTGTCAAAGATTAGTTGACCATAGAGTTGAGGGCCCATTTCTGGGTTTTCTATTCTGTTCCATTGACCTTTGTGTCTGTTTTTGTGCTGGGACCATACTGACTCTTGATTTCAGCTCAGATCATGATCTCAGGGTCATGAGATCAAGCCCCCTGTGGAGCTCTGCTCTTAGGGAGGAGTCTGCTTAAAGATTCTCTCTCCCGGCCCCTCCCCTGTGTACACTCTCTCTCTCTCTCTCACTCTCTTTCCCCCTCTAAAAATAAATAAATCTTTAAAAATATATATTCATTTTGAGACGTTGTAGCAATTTAAGCTGGAGTTAACCCAGTATAGTTATTACGTAAACACAAATTGATCGATTAACTGATTGGCAGAGAAGATGGGAATACCTATATCTGCCAAGTTTTATTTGCCTGTTTGCAGCAAATAAAGTTTGTGCATGAGGATTAAAGCTAGAATATTTCATAGGAGTTACATATAATTATGTTTAAGAAAGTCTTATAGTGAATCCTGTCAATAAGCATGACTCAATTTCCACAAATATGTTTAATGTTTTCACATTTCCAAACTATAATAAACAGTTGAGTACTTTAAAGTATAGGGCTGTAAGTTCCCTGAGGACAAGAGTCATCTCTCTGTCACACTTCAGGCTTTACAAATGTCACTACATTAATATCAGTTATAATTATGAAATATCGCAATCGTGAACTGACGCTAATACTATTTGTTTTATTTCTTTGAAAAAATATTTAGGTTTTGTTAAAATATCAGAGTAACCATAATCTAGACTATACATCTATTAGTATGCTAGGACTAACATAACAAAACACTACAGACTGCGTGGTTTAAACAAACATTTATTTCCTCTCCGTTCTGGATGTCAAAGGTCTAAAATCAAGGTGCTGTCAGGGTTGGTGTCAGGAGAGGTCTTTCCTGGATTATAGATAGCAGTTTTCTCATTGTATTCTTACATGGCCTCTCCTCTGTGTTCATGAGGACACAGAGAAATCTCTGGTGTCTCTTCTTCTTACAAGGGTACCAGTCCTATCCAATTAAAGCCCACCCTTATGACCTCATTTAAACTTAATTACTTCCTTTTATGCCCTATCTGCAAATACAGCCACATTGAAGGTTATGACTTCAACATATGAACTTTGATAGAACACAATTCAGTCCATAATTATACATATGAAGCTATATTTGCTTTTAAGCATCCTCATTGGTGATGATTATAAACCACTGACTTGAAGAATATCCAACTAGGAAAATATTTCAGTCAACAATTCAGGAGTGATCGATAGTTAGGTCTTTAATCCAAAAGCAGCAAGCCAGCAGGAGATAGAGTAGTAGGAAGAGGTTTCAGACCATCAAGATTATAGTAGAATAGCTGAATTCCACTATCTAAAGTGCTCTGTGTAAGAGCGAGAATATGAAACCTTAGTTCTCAGTAGTAGCCTAATGGAAGTGCAACCAGGGGAAATGAAGGCAGACTCAGTTTTTAGGAATGGGATGGAATCTCACTCAGGGGAGCAAGCAAGAACCTAAGGTAAAAATAGGGCCAGAGTGAGGTCGATTTACACCAAAGCAGGTGAGTTTTAGGTTGGAGGAAGTACAAGGACAATATCACAAATTCTGTGTTAGATTCTTGGCCCAGCACTTCATGTAGTTCACACAAATGCATATAGTCATCACTTACATACTGTGGATAACGTCTGTACTCGGAGAGGGTAGAAAAATAAACCCTAAGGGCATACATGTAGAAAGTCAGTAAAGGTGAGGAGCAGACCTTGTTTTCTCTCTGTTAAATCTCATGATCTTTCCACACTACAAATAGGGTTTTCTATATTAAATACAAGGGGAAATACATAGAAGGTCTTACAACTATGCCCCTCCCCTGAAGAAAAGTAGTCAAATAACCATTTGTGTATTAGTCAAATGAAGAAAAATATATAGTCTGGAATAGATTTGGGGGATTAATAAATGAGCAACTCCAGTAGTTAGATAAACATAAGTGCAAAAAGGCAAGGAAGTCATTACACATAGGGGCTAGACTTAAAAAGAAAACCCACTAATAAAGAAAGAGAGTGCAGCTACCCTTGAGCAAAGTGGAGATTAGGAGCACCAAACATCCCTCCATGCAGTCAAAAATTCACACATAACTTTTAAAAAATTAATTAATTTTTTATTCAGAGAGAGAGTGCATATGCATTTGCAAGTGGCAGGGAGAGGGGAAGGGCAGTGGTGGAGGGAGAGGGAGAGACTCTAGGATCAGCATGGAGCTCAATGTGGGGCTTGATCTTATGACCCTGAGATCAAAATCGAGATCTGGGCACTTAACTGACTGAGCCACCCAGGCACCCTTCACATATAACTTTGCCTCCCTCACAACTTAACTGCTAATAGCTTACTGGTGACCAGAACTGTGACTACTGCCAGCCTACTGATAACAATCAATTTACACATATTTTATGTTATATATATATGATATACTGTATTCTTACAATAAAGTAAGCTAAAGAAAAGAAAATGTCATTAAGAAAATCATAAGAGAAAATACATTCACAGTACTATATGTATATTTATGGAAAAAGAAATCCACATGTAAACCCACACAATTCAAACCCATATTGTTCAAATGTCAACTGTATAAGAGACAAAAGTGGGGTCAGCAAATAAATAAGATAGGAAGGTAGGAAGAGTTTCAGTTCTACAGTTTCCTTTAGTACTTAGCACATGCCTGAAGGTGACATCTAAAAGTGCTGCTAGAAGTCATCCCAGTAAAAGGTCACTCAACCATTGAGCCCCATAGAATAGCACTTGCAAACAAGCACTTAAATTATCTTTTCTGATGTTGATAATGATATATTGAAGCTATAATCTGCTGTCTTACAAATGGATGTAATGAAATTCTTGGAATTTGAACAAATGGACAAAGCAAGAGACTAAAGTAGCAGAAAAGAAAATTTCTATATTGATAGTTTCATGTCAATACTACTTAGATTCATAAATCAGTGCTTTAAGAAAGTCATTTGTACTTTTGTAAATTCTAAGTCATTTATAGAGATCTGCAATGAGCCTAGTGTACCTCACACACATGTAACCTGCCCACTAAGAAGAAACTGATTTTTAAAAAATCTGTTATTTTTCTTTTCAAATATGACAAAATATTAGAAAAGCTGGCTTTACAATGAAGTCTTCACTGTCATCCTAGTTTTGTTGTAAGTCACAAAATACTTAAAATTATTTAGAAACTTGCCCGTGCTACAGTTTTTTAAATTCTTTTTTTCCTTTAATAGAATCTCATTATAAATATTTTTTTAAGATTTTATTTATTTATTTACTTGACAGAGAGAGAGAGAGAGAGATCACAAGTAGGCTGAGAGGCAGGCAGAGAGAGAGGAGGAGGCATGCTCCCTGCCGAGCAGGGAGCCCGATGTAGTACTCGATCCCGGGACCCTGAGATCATGACCTGAGCCTAAGGCAGAGGCTTTAACCCACTGAGCCACCCAGGCACCCTTATTATAAATATTTTTAATAATTCAGTCTGTGTAGTACATCAAAGCCTTTTGGAGTCCTTCATCTTGAATGTAGCAACTGTTATCACTTAAGTGTATATTCTTTCAGATGTTTTCCAAACAAATGTCAACATACATAGGTATAAATGACGTATTTGTATTGTTTAAACCAAGCTTGGATCACACTTACACATGGTCCTGAAACTTGACCTTTTCCTTACTAAGAAGTAAACCTTTACCAAGATTAGCCATCTTTTGCTGTCAATATATATTGTTACGTGTCTTTATTGGAGTGGGGGAAGATGAGGAATTCAGTTTTCACATGCAAGTCTGAGATGTCTATTAGATGTCCAAGTGGGATGCTGAGTAGGATATATAATCCTGGAGCTCAGGAGAGAGAACCACTGAATATGCTTCAGGGATGGAAAGGTTGAGTTTTTCTGCACCAGTCCAGTTCCCATTGCTATGGGGGTTTCTTCTAAGAATTTGGGGAATATACCCTGACCTCCTGAAGGCTTTGGCATAGATAAGGAAGACTATTTGGTAGGAAGGAATAATTTCTTATTGCAAGGAGAGTTGAGGGTTTTGGATTTTTCTAATAACTGCTCATTGTTCTCCAAAATGCAGTTAAGATTTATTCCTGATTCCTACTGAGCTCTCTAGGATAAAAGGCCTCTGTCAGCCAGAGATGCCATCCATGGGGCATCTCCTTTAGAATACCTCTTAAGCTATATGTCTCTGCAGCCAATCCAGGCTTTGATACTCAAGATTATTCAACAGCTAAATGTGGAAACAAGATCCAAACTATGTTTTTTTAATTCCAAATCCTGTGAACTTTCCATTATACAGAGCTATTTTCTTTGTAGCTCTTTTGAATTTTATGATATAGAAAAATATATAAAATTGAATCGATCAAAATCAATTGCCTAATGGCTCTAGAGAAGATGATTTAATGAGTCTGCTAGAGTTTGTTATCACGAGGACGAATACCTTTGAAAGTGGTCAACATGACAATTTTTCTTACACTCTGAACCATCCATATAGGATAAACACCCAGACAACAATTATTGTGGCTGACAATGAAACTTTTTATGGACAGTAGTGTAAGCAAAGACTTTGTTATGTGTGGTGTAAGTGAGTAAATCATTGTTTAAAATGAGTGAAAAAGGTATCCAGAATATGGGGGATTTCTTTGGGAGGAGGGTCTAAAAGTCCTCAATTAAAACTGGAAGGTCATCTCCACAATTTTATGACGTCGCTCCATTAATCATTAATTAGAACTTATTCTTACAATTGAACATATTGACTATAAGATCATACATCTAACAAATAAAGAAACCAAGCTTCCAATTTATGACTTGCCTGAACTAGGTTTGTTAGTAAAGTGTGGAGCAGTTCAAACAGAGCCTCAGTTTTCTTGAATGGAAAGTGGAAAATTATAATTACTTGAGATGGAGCATTGCTGTGATAATCATATATGACTATGCCATGTAGATAAAACACCTTGAAATCTGGGTAGTGTTACTTGTATTATTATTATTATTAATGATGAGAAGAATTTATCCACTGGCCAGTGCAACTACTGAAGTTGGCTTGCTATACGTACAGATAAAACAGAAAATAACAGAAATATCCTTGCATGAGAATAATCCCTTTTAGTTAGAAGATAGGAGCAATACTATTCAGTTGGTGTCATCACTGATTTTGGATAATGGTTAGTTGCAACAAATGGCTATTTTTCAAGAAAATCTGCCTTTCCTCTGTTACCTGAAAAAATAAGATTGGAAAATATATAGATCACTAAAAAACATGTGATATATAATACAGGAATAAGTTTAACAGAAACCACACTGGATCAATATATAAAGAATCTGAAAGTTAAGTTAGGCCATTTTCCCCCAATATTAGGCTCAGAATTAGAGTTTACTAATGCAGATTATATTTTAGTTGCTCAATGTAGCAGTTGTTAGCCAAAGGTCAAAAATAGAAACATAAATGTTGAGTAGGAGACAAAAAGCCTCATTTTCTACTGAATAGTCATTTATAATTTCTAATTATAACTTGACCTATTTCTACAAAATCACTGAAGTGGCTTCCAATGCAGTGTGTTATTGGTCATGAATTAAGATCTTAATGAAGCAGACATTCAACTTATCAAAACCTAGAAAAATCTTACAGTGTTACAAACAATACCTAGCAAATTTGCTCCAGCTTTCTTATCTCCTGCTTGTCCTTAAATATTGTCATAAAGATGAAGCCAAAGCTTCTGAGGAACGTTTTGTTTAATTTTTTTTGCCTTTGGCCCTATCTGAAAGTCAACCTCTGTGTCTTCAGCGTCTCTTTTGTTCTGTGAAAAATGTTTCATATTTTCCCCCTTACGTTATGTTTTCTAGATTGTTTCTAGTAATGTTTTTTAAACATCAGACTATTTGCTCAATATGTGTGGCCAAATTATTATAGCTGCTTAATTACTTAACTAATTTGGTTGGTTCTTTTGCTTCTTCCACTGCTAAGCTGGTTTTTGTTCATTACAGTATTCTAAGTCCCTCTTACATTGTCCCACATCTAGTTAAATAATTTGTTTCCTCATCTCCACTAACTTGAATCCTTCCTTCCACTTCTTTTGGTCTTCTAGGTGTCTTTCAATGCTCATGACATTCCCTCCGTGTGTAAATGGCTCCCTGCCTCCTCTTCCAAGCCATTGTTCTATCTTGACTTCCCTGTGAAGACCTTCTCATTTCGCTTGAGCATACACCACATCATTCTTCGTCAGTTCTCAATCTCATTTTCCAGCTAAGTTATAAGCTGACTTAGTGTACTGATAATGATATTTTTTTTACAGTGACAGTTTTTACTATCTGGCAGATATAAGGTGCATATTAAATATGTGAAAAATTATTTCTATTTTATCCATTTTCGTGATGGAACTAAAAGCTTTTTTTTTCTTTTTTTAGGGAAAATATAGTGGAAAAATATAGCAGCAAAAGAACAGTGGGACTAGAAACAGATGAAAGAACACTTTTCAAACAACCACATTAGAACTGTGCCAATGTAAACATGGCCCAGTAGGGGCTTATTTTTTATCTTCCCAGTTTAGAAGCCTTCTGTGTGCACTGGTTACTTCTACACTTTTTTTGGAGTAGGCCTCTTGTGAAGCATTATGCCACACTATGCCTTATATACCATGATAAGTTGCATTTTTCTACTTATGTTGCTATGTTTTTGGACAGAGCAATATATCTAAATTAAAAATTCGAGTGGAATGGGGGACGCTAAATAGAAATCCAACACAATGTTTTAAATTGTAAAAAAATACTATGCAGACTAAATATATGAGCATATGGGAAAATATAGATAAGTGATGGAGAATCTTCTTTTTTTTCACTATTCTGAACATTTTCTTATCCTTTTGAGGTTGTCATTCAGAAAATAAGTTTTTTTTCCCTAAAAATAGGCTTTGAAATATAACTTTAAAATCAGAATAAATTACTGGACTGTATGCATTATTAACCTTTCCTTCGATGATAGTTTTTTTCTCTTGTTTGGAGTCTTTGTTCTCTTCTTCACTTTTGGAGCTTGAAATCCAGAGAGGAAATAAGAAACTCTGCAGTAAATTTCAGGAGAACTCCAAAGTTAATTTCACAGCCAGGCCACCTTCGCTTGTTTTGCCTTTCCCAATGTCATATATTAGTTAATATTTCTGATTTTTATTTTTTTTGTGGTGTTTTTTCCTTTTTTTTGTCTTTCCCATTCTACTGCATCGCAGTGTTCCCAACTACTCCTCTTGCTTGTGATTACCATTCTGTCCCACACCCAGGGAAGATGTGACAGGTGGCAGATGGGAGTGTTCTTATGGAAAAGTTTTAGTAACTCTTTCTTAATCTATTCCTTACCAATACCAAATGATCTCTGGGTTCAAAGCGTACTAACATTTAATTGTCTTTTAAAAAGGCAAGTATTAACTCATTTTTTATATGGCACTTAAGTTTTACTTTCTTCATGAAAAACCAACTTTTAAGAAATTCAGATTTATTTATTCATTTTCTCCCCTAAGTTCTGTTTCCATAAATATGGCAGTAATAATGAAAGAAGCCTTTAGACTCTAAATAGACATATACTGTATTTCCATATGCCATCACCCTAGAGGTGATGTTAGGTGGACCATTATGCATGATACTTCAAGGTGTGTTCCAGGCGGAAACACCAAGAGACTTTTTAAAAACTACATGCTCTGCAAAATGTTGATTTCAGGGTTGCCCTCATTAATTACAGTGACATCTTTTAAATTAGGTATTTTATGGAACTCTTATTTTTTTATGTAGATTTAATGTATTTTTATAATGTATTTATGAACTACCGTGTTGATTGGCTCATTTTGGAAACTTAAAAAATTTATAATCAGAGCAGCTTAGAAGTGGCTTTAATGGATCCGTGGTAATACAGAAGGTGTTTCTTTCCATATTGGTTAATAATAACAGCCTGTTGTTTGAGTCAAATTTGTAAAAATTACACCTTAATATGCAAATCCATTTTTTCATTACTGATGCAGAGCAAAGAAAGCCAACGGGATAGCAAACACTAACATTTTGCCTTTAAGTGTTCACAGACATAAAATAAATGAGGCATAGCTATTGATTGTCTTTGGCCTACATTATCTGCACAGAAACTATTAAGGAGGCTTTTCCATCTTCCTTTCATGCCTCATTTTCTCATACTATCTAATGAAGAGCTTCACTTAAAGTATAATGTGCTACTCTCCCGAAAGTACATTTTTATGGCACTAAAAAGCAATACTTGTGTATCAAGGACTGTTTTTACTGCTACATTTATTGGCTTGTTGCACTATATAAAATTATAAAATATTCTAGATCTGGGCAGTATTATAAGTTCTCTTAATTAATTTCTGATTTTAAAGTATATTTTGTCAATCCAAACATGCTGCATAACAACTATCACTAGAATATTCACATAATTGTGAGAAACTCTTCCAAGCCCTCAGAAAATAGATATTTTATAAGTTATCATTTGCATATACCTTTAAGAAGGGTTTGTTGTGAGGTTCAAGTGATAACTGTTTATAAAAGATATTTTTATTTTTGGACATACTGAGTTTAGTTAGGGTCCCTCTCAGAGACTAATGAATGAAAAACTTGGAATTTCATTAGGAAGATCTGAGCTGGAAATAATAGTGTGTGAGTCTTTAATTGTTGAAACCAAAGGAATGAATGAGATCATTTGGGAAGATGGTGTGGCAAGAGAGAAGTCAAAAGTAGAATCCTGAATATATTGATATTTAAGGAATGGAGAATAAATAAGTACCTGTGAGATCACGTGAAATCTAAAGTGGAAAAAACATGGAAAAAGAATGTAAGATGCTGCAAGAATGACTTTTTTTTTTTTTTGGTGCTTTTCTCATCCTCCCTCCCTCCCTCCCTTCTTCCCTTCCTTCCTTCCTTCCTGCCTTCCTTCCTTCCTTCCTTCCTTCCTTCCTTCCTTCCTTTTTTCTCTTTCTGTTTTTTTGCCAATTGACCAGAAAACTTATATCTCACTTTTATTTGCATTGCCATGCTTTCTCACAATTGTCTATGTTTATTGGCAATTTGCTTTTCTTCTGTAAATTTGCATGCATTTTAAATCCATTATAGTCTAAATCTGTAGGGAAATAGCTATACATTTCTGGTAAATAAGGTTATCAAGTATCAGCTACTAAGAATATCAACCGTATGCAGGGTGTGGGTTTGTGTGTCTCTTAGGATAAACCTCTTGTAAACACAACATAGGTAGACAGTTAGATATTCCTTTCTTTGCTTTTCCTCCCCCAAGTTGATAGTCTTTAGCTTTTAATAGGGAAACTTAACAAATTCACATTCATATTACAGTGATCACTATTTCTGGACTGTTTTGGTACATTAGCTTAGATTTTTTTCTTTACTTGCTATGCTTCCTTTTAATTTCTCTTTTTCCGCTTGGCTTTGTTGGATTAATGGAGTGTTTTTTGCTCTATTTATTTTATGGGTTCACAATTTATTCATCCTATTTCCACTATTTAGTGGTGGCAATTCTAAAAATTTTGCTAAACTTTGAAAAGTTTTGTTTTTCTACCAACATCTGGAATTATATATATAGCATAAGTACCCACAGTCAAACAAATCAGGGAACTCAGCATGCTTTCTCTTTCACCTGCCCCTGCTTTATCCTTAGTTGAAATAAATACTTACTGATTGCTAACAATTTGTGTATGATGCTTCAAGTATATTTTCCTACAAGTATAGCGATGACAAATTTGCTCACCAATGTTGCTTGAATCTTACACATTTGTGTATTTTGAAGTATTTTTTCATTTTTCTAGAATATATCCTTTAGCAATTTTTTCAGTTGGTAAATAGAATATTATAACATATTTTAATTTTGCCCTACTACTTACATGCTGTTTTGCTGGGTACGGAATCAAGGATTTTTAAGACATTGCACTATTATCCTTGATCTTCCACTATAACTTCTAAAATGACGTAGACTGATCTGATCCTCATTTCTTTGGATATAACCTGTTTTTCTTTTCTTGTAGCTTTTAATAATTTTGTTTCTGAAATATGGCCATGTTTCTCTTTTTCTTATTCTATCTGCATAGCATTCAGTGACTTCCTTTCTATTTGCAATCATCCTATTTATTTATTTATTTATTTCAGGGTCTTGCATGTCTTTTATTTTATGTAAAAGATGTTCTCCTCATGATCCCTGTAATGTATCTCTGGAAATTCTATTGAATGAATGTTGGAATGTTATGCCCCTTAACCCTTCTGTTTTACTTTCCATTTCTTTATTTTGTTGTAGTGCATTCTGAAAAAAATGTCTTGCCTCAGTCTTTCAACCAATCTGACTTCAGTTTATATCCAGTTGTCTATTTAGCTCACTTAAAAAAATTAGCCATTTGTTTTTATTTTCTTCAGAAATTGTTTTAAAATTTGTTTTTATGGATATAATGGTATCTTTAATCTTGAGGATCCTAATAAAACTAAAGGTTTTGGTTTTCCTAAAATGTCTGGGGATTCACTGGTTTCTGAAGAAGAACACAGGTTGTGATTATAGGGGCAGGCATTCATTCATAGAGAGGAGGACACGATGTGTAATAAGATGAGATGTGTTAATAGTGGGTTTTCTTGGTGTGGAGGCCCCCATCTTCACTTGAATCCATGAGTTACCTGAGGGACAACTGTCCTGCAATTTAGGTCCACCTCTAATAGTCTTCCAGTCAAAACACCCACACAGTGGCTCCATTTAGGGATTTATCTTGGAAATATAAGAGTAAGTATGGTGTAAGAAGAGATGAGGAAGAGGGCGCCTGGGTGGCTCAGTGGGTTAAAGCCTCTGCCTTCAGCTCAGGTCATGATCTCAGGGTCCTGGGATTGAGGCCCGCATCGGGCTCCCTGCTCAGCGGGGAGTCTGTTTCCTCCTCTCTCTCTGCCTGCCTCTCTGCCTACTTGTAATCTGATCTCTTTCTCTGTGTCAAATAAATAAATAAAATCTTTAAAAAACAAACAAACAAAAAAAACTATAAAAAATAATAAGAGATGAGGAAGAGGAGCAGATGGCTTCTGAGGGATTCAGAATAGGGGACAGAGGATGCCACTTAAGGGGAAAAGAAATACCAAGAAAAGTCTCTGCTATCACAATTTAGTGTTCCAGTCTGGGATCATTTTCATTTACTGTCAACAAAAAGAAGTTTCTAGAAGATTACATACTTCATGCCATTTTTGTGGCTGTGCAGCATCCAGTGAGGACATAGAAAGTTGTCTACTATTCTCTGGTCAATCTAGAAAACCTTCATGAAAGAGGATTATGGGAGAGAGACATTTTACAAGCATGTGTAGAAATGTCCCATCTGTAATGCAGTGGCTCTTCAGTGAGAATGAGATGAAAGAATGCTGTTTGTTTAACATCTGATTTCGCTATGTACTATGTGTATGTTAGTGCTTTTTTTTTTTAAGATTTTACTTATTTGAGAGTGAGAGAGAACAGATTGAGAGCACGAGTAGGGGGGAAGGGCAGAGGGAGAGGGTGAAGCAGACTCTCTGCTGAGCAGGATGCCGGATGCAGAGCTTGATCCCAGGGCCCCTGGATCATGACCTGAGCCAAAGGCAAACACTCAACCAGCTGAGCCACCCAGTCCCCCAAGTATGCTAGGTGCTTTTATGATGTTATACCATTTACTTTTCAGAAATGTATCCTTAAAGGGGAAAGTGAGTTCTTAAAGGGGAAAGTACCTCTGGATACATGTGTGTCTCTATGTACACCAGAAGTTGTGTGATTGAGCTGTGGTAGAATCAATTCTTATTTGAGAATAAAACCTGATGAAAATTAGAAAGAAAGAAAGAAAGAAAGAAAGAAAGAAAGAAAGAAAGAAAGAAAAGAAAGAAAAAGAAATGTATCCTCATTATTTTATTTTTGAAGAAAACTAAGATTACTAAATTAAGGAATTTATTCAAAGTCCTTCAACTGGTAAATGATAAGTCTGGATTTGAACCCATTATGCCAAAATAAAATAGAGATAATTTTACCTGCCATTTGAATTGAATTCATTGCAATAGAACAAGAAATTTGCCTCATTTGTGTATGAGCAAGAGCCAAGGGAAACGTATTGATCACTGACTGGCAGGCTTTCCCAAGACAGGACTTTATCATGTACCTGTCATATACATACTGAATAATAAGATAGAAATGATATTCTGAATCTTAAGGTAGAACTGACTGAGATCTTTCTACTTACTGATTCTCCATGTTCTACTTCTGTGCTTTAGAAACCAAGCAAGCTGTCTGTCTTTCACACTAAGGGTACAAAATGGCTTTCTCAGTTCCTCTTCTGCATTTCCAACTTCCCTTCTATTCCTTATCTCTTTCTTAGAAAGGAAGGTGAAAATTATAGCAGTCTTAAAATATTGGAGGAGAATAGCTTCTCTTCAGGATTTGGTTAAATGAACCAAAGGCTTCTTTCTTGTGAAAAATACACAAACATTATTGATATAAGTTAAGTCTACATATGTTAGTCTTCTCAGAAATTCTTTCTGAGATTTAAAGACAAAAATACTCCAAAAGTCTTTAAGTAAAAGAATATAAGTTCTGGGATCTTTGGGTATTCTCCAATGTTTTCCTTAATTTCTATCCCTAGACCAGTATTCTTTTTATCCAGGCATTGTCATATACCTGTATGCTTTTATATCTCCCATGTATTAGACATCCACTGATCAGGCTAGCTTAAATATCTGTTAATATTCATTCTTAATCAAATACCCCATGAATCCATAATTCTAGGATTTAATAGATTTTTGTCAAATATTTGTTGGATGAGTAATTTTTTTCCAAATAAGTCACATATAAACTATGTATATTACTAACTTTTCTTACTCTGAAACAGCTAGAGAAGTCTCGGAGAGAGGGTACAGAATAGACACCACATTTACCAATATACCACCAAAAACTTATTACTATATCTTTTTTTAAAGAAGATTTTATTATTTAGTTGAGGGAGAGAACATGAGTAGGGGGAGAGGCCAGGGGAAGGTCAGGGGCAGAGGGAGAAGCAGACTCCCTGCTGAGCTCAATCAAGTCTGAGACTCAATCCCAGGACTCCGGGATCATGACCTGCACCAAAGGTAGACGCTTAACTGACTGAGCCACCAAGGGGCCCTTATTGTTGTATCTTCATTAGAAGGCTATGGTATGCTTAGCTGGGTGCCTACTCAGTATCCATCCTCTCCTGTCATCTTTACTAACAAAACCCCAATATACATTTTGGACACAATGTGTCAGCTATAAACACTCCTCTGCCAATGAGAGATGGCCATGTGTTGCATTCTGGTGAAAGAAATATAAGTGGAAATACTAACTCCAAGAATAAAAAGGCAAAGCCTCATAAATAGGACTTGTTTACCCTTTTCCCTTTGATAATTCCCTTCCTGGCTATTTAGAAATGCAAACCATTGCCTGGAAATGTAATAGAACAAAGACCACAAAAGAAAGACGATGAATCAGGAGGACAGGAGATTGTCGTGTTCTTAAAGACACGCATTTCTGAGCATCACAACCAGCCCAGGAATTTGAGAACAATAAATCCCTCTCTGGTAGAGTTGTTTGAGTTTTCTGTTATTAGTAGCTAGACCAGTACAATGGGTTAATACTTATGTAAATTTATAAAGCCAAGGAATCTACAATTATTTTTAGGATAATTACTCAATGTTGAAGTAATTCGCCACTTGTTTCTTTTAGGAGTCCTTTGAAGTTTAGCATTTATTTTCTTCTTTTCTTCAGGTCTGGTGGAGGACCTTTCCAATTATTCTATGCAGTAGCAATATTTAACAGTCCCTCTAGGTGCTGCTTGGAATTAGAAACTCATTGCTCATTGATGATTAGTTCAAACCATTCCATGCATTTTTCTCCAATGGAGGTAATAGTTAACAGCTGTCAATACTTCAGGAATTAATAGAACTTTGGAAGAACCCCAAAATGATTTTTAAAGCTTTACTTTTAAAGAAAACAACAAAATTAGGCTTGACAGGAGTGTATGGTGTTTTATTGTAACCTGAAGCTACATTATGCAGCTCCAGATTGCCAATAGCATATCCTTCATTACAATGGTGACAGCATTTATAGTATACCCCTACTTTGCGGTAATTTTGGATTCTTTTTAAAAATGTGCTTCAGGCTAGGAGAAAGCTTTCAAGATCTCAGCATATGAGTTAGTGCAGTATGTTGCTATTAATACTTTATTTGTTTGGCATAGTTTTCCCCCCAAGACGCTAGAACTGGGAGATTGGATAGTTCAGGCAGATTGGTCAGATATTGTTCTCTTATCCTACTTATTGGCACATGCAAGATGCATACATATCACCTGATGGAATTCAGCTCTGTGTAGGAAGTTCTTGTCCACAGTGGTTTCACTAAAGCCATAATACAGAAGGCTGAAGCTGAAATTTTGAAATCTGACATAAAATTGTTTTCAAAGATACCATTTACAACACTAATTGACCCCTGTACCATGATGTACATGAGAAATTTTCCTTAGAACTTAGGGTCAGAAAAATCTATTTCCTCCTGGTAATTGATATATTTCCTCATTTGCCAACAATATGAATTATGTGAAATTTTCTCTAGTTTCCCTCCTTGCTTTAGTTTTCAGGAACCCCAGAACCAAGATTTATGCTTAATCAAAGTAAGTAATTTTAACTCATGATATGGCAGTATTCCCTTTCTCTTATTATTATAGTTCTAATCCCTCTTTAGATTTTATTTAATTTATTTTACTGTACTGCAGATCCCTGTTTTATAAACTGCCTACATGCCTTTTGGAATAAAGTAGAGTAAAAACAAGTCATACTTTAATAATGAATTATTGGAGTGCCTGGGTGGCTCAGTTGGTTAAGTGTCTGATTCTTGATTTTGGCTCAGGTCACGATATCAGGGTCATGAGATTGAGTCCTACGTCAGACTCCACACTCAGTGTGGAGTCTGCTTGAGATTCTCTCTCCCTCAGCCCTCTCTCTGCCCCTCCACCTGCTCATGCTCTCTCCTTCTTAAATGAATGAATGAATGAATGAATAATAAAATCTTTTAAAAATGGATTGTTGTTCTTCTAGCCAGCTTAGTTGTATCACAGTTGTCTGAGAATTGCACAAGTTTTTAATTTGATTTTAAATGTTCGACCAGCTTTGATTTTACTTTAAAGTTAATACATAAACATGGTTAAAATAAGTAAGTCAAATAATTTAAAAGAATTCATAATAAAAAAGGACTCTCCCTTCCATCCCGTGGTACATAGAATATTGCCCCCCCATCTCCTAATCATCTTTATCTCCTAATCATCAGAACCTGTAAATGTTACTTTATTTGGTAAAAGAGTCTTTGTAGATGTGAATAAAACAAGAATTTACAATGGGGAGATTATACAGTATTATGTAGGTGGACCCAGAGTAATGACAACAATTTATTAGAGGAATGAAGGAAGATCAGACAGATGAGAATGCAGGGTGACCATGGAAGCAGAGATTGGACCAATATGGCTGCAAGCCAGAGAATGCTGGCAGCCTCTAGAAGCTCAAGGAGAAAAAAAAATTGGTTTTCCCCTGGAGGCTCCTGGAGGAACCAGCTTGTCCACACTTTAGTCTTAGCTCTCTGAGACTAATTTCAGACTTCCTACCTCCAGAACTATAGAGAATAAATATGTATTGTTTTAAGCCACCAAGTCTTTGGTAATTTGTTAAACCAGATCAAGAAATTAATACATAACCCAGTACCCCACCTTACACCCCTAAAATTCATCACTACTAAGTACTTTTCATGTATCTTTAAGGAATTTTCTATGCACATACAACCATAGTCATATTATCAATGAAATCACACCATGTACATTGTTTTGGTTTTTTTTTCAAAATTTTATTTAAATTCTAGTTAATTAGCATATAGTGTAATATTGGTTTCAGGAATAGAATTTAGTGATTCCTCAATTACATATAACACCCAGAGCTCAATGCAACAAGAGCCCTCCTTAATACCCATCACTCATTTTGTCCATCCCCTACCAACCTCCCCTCCAGCAACTCTCAATTTGTTCTCTATAATTATTTGAGGTTTGCTTCCCTCTCTCTTTTTTTCCCCCTTTCCCTATGTTCATCTGTTTTGTTTCTTAAATTCCATATAGGAGTGAAATCATGTGGTATTTGTCTTTATCTGACTGATTTTACTTAGCATAATACACTCTAATTCTATCCACATTGTTGCAAATGGCAAGATTTCATTCTTTTTGATGGCTGAGTAATATTCCATTGAATATATATACCACCTCTTTATCCATTCGTCAGTTGATGGACACTTAGGCTCTTTCCATAATTTGGCTATTGTTGATAATGCTGATGTAAACATCAGGGTGCATATGCCCCTTTGAAGCAGTATTTTTGTATCCTTTGGATGTATACCTAGTAATGCAATTGTGGGGTCATAGAGTAGTTCTATTTTTAATTTTTTGAGGAAAGTCTATATCATCTTCCAGAGTGACTGCACCAGTTTGCATTCTAATCAACAGTGCAAGAGGGTTCCCCTTTCTCTCTATCCCTGCCAGTACCTGTTGTTTCTTGTGTTGTTAATTTTAGCTGTTTTGACAGGTGTGATGTGGTATCTCATTGTGGTATTGATTTGTATTTTCCCTAGTGAAGTTGAGCATCTTTTTTTTTTTTTTTGAGCGTCTTTTCATGTGTCTGTTAGCCATCTGGATGTCTTCTTTGGACAAGTGTCTCTTTATGTCTTCTGCCCATTTCCTAGCTGGATTATTTGCTTTTTGGGTGTTGAGTTTGGTAGTTATAGATTATGGATATTAACCTTTTATGAGATATGTCATTTGCACATATCTTCTCCTGTTCTGTAGGTTTGCTTTTTGGTTTTATTGATCATTTCCTCTACTGT
The DNA here is from genome assembly GCA_002007465.1 of Ailurus styani. NCBI lineage: Eukaryota > Metazoa > Chordata > Mammalia > Carnivora > Ailuridae > Ailurus > Ailurus styani. The sequence goes on from LNAC01000919.1 coordinate 168,938, forward strand.
GCAGAAGTGTTTTATTTTGATGAGGTCTCAATGGTTCATTTTTGCTTTTGTTTCTCTTGCCTCTGGAAATGTGTCTACTAAGAAGTTGCTATGGCTAATGTCAGAGAGGCTATTGCCTGTGTTTTCCTTTAGTATTTTGATGGTTTCCTGTCTCACATTTGAGTCTTTTATACACTCTGATTTTTTTTTTGTATATGGTATAAGAAAGTCATCCAGTTTCATTCTTCTGTGTGTTGCTGTCCAGTTTTCCCAGCACCATTTGTTGAAGAGACTGTTTTTTTTTTCCATTGGATATTCTTTCCTGCGCTGTTAAATATTAGTTGACCCTATAGTTATGGGTCCATTTCTGGGTTTTCTATTCTGTTCCACTAATCTATGTGTCTGCTTCTTTGACAGTACCATACTGTCATGATGATTACAGCTTTGTAATATGGTTTAAAGTCTGGAATTGTGATGCCTCTAGCTTTGTTTTTCTTTTCCAAGATTGCTTTGGCTATTCAGGGTCTTTGGTGGTTCCCTGCAAATTTTGGGATTGTTTGTTCTAGCTCTGTGAAAAATGATGGTGGTGTTTTGATAAGGATTGCATTAAATGTGTAGATTGCTTTGGGTAGTATAGACATTTTAACAGTATTTGTTCTTCCAATCCATGAGCATGGAATGTTTTCCCATTTCTTTGTGTCCTCTTCAATTTCTTTCACAAGTGTTCTGTAGTTTTCAGAGTATAGCTCTTTTACCTTTTCGGTTAGACTCATTATTAGGTATCTTATGATTTTCTGGTGCAATTGTAAATGGGATGAATTGCTTGATTTCTATTTCTGCTGCTTCATTACTGATGTATAGAAATGCAACAGATTTCTGTACATTGATTTTAACATACCTCAATATCATAAAGGGCATCTATAAAAGACCCACAGATAATATCATCTTTAATGGGGAAAAACTGAGAGCTTTCCTCTATGGTCAGGAACAAGCTCTCACTACTATTACATAGTAATATGTACATAGTACATAGTACTGGAAGTCCTAGCATCAATAATCAGACAGTGTAAAGAAATAAAAGGCATCCAAATCAGCAAGGAAGAATTCAAGCTTTAACTCTTCACAGGTGACATGGTACTCTATATAGAAAGCTGAAGTCTCCACCAAAAATTTGCTACAACTGATACACAAATTCACTGTTTTGTATTTAGATGGATTTCTATTTTTTCTCATATTTTACAGTTATAAACAATTTACAATCTTTTGTAAGATAAAAATATTACAATTTACAATCCTTTTTTAACATACATCTTTAAATATATATGAAAGGCATATCTGTGAATGATTTTCTTGAAGTAGAATTATCAAATTATAGGTTATAAGCAATAACCTGGTATCTTTGGTAGATCCTGAAAATTTGTCCTTCAGAAAAGTGAAACTAATTTGTACAACCCTAGTATTGTGTGAGAATGTAATTTCTCCCTACCTTTGCCAATACTATCAAGGTGTTGATTTTTAAGATAGAGGTTTACTGGCCATAGATTGGCCATACATTCTTCACTCACTGAAAGAATACTTTCATGTGTTTATTGTCTTATATATAAACAGACTGAATTAATTCCAGGTTACCTTTAGGGAATCTGTTATGATGGAAAGAGCATTGGGAGCATTGGATGGGAAGAGCATTGGTTCTGGCCTTTTCACTCACTGGATATGCTTTGGGCAAATTGCTTAACCCAGTTGCTCAGAAACCTAATTCTAATCAGATTTACCTGGGGAACTTTAAGAATGAACATTACTATTTTGTGCACCTTGCAATCTCTTGGAGTAGAGACTGGAGAATTTACTTTTTAACAAGCTGTTAGACTGATTTTTGTACCACCCATAAGAAGCACCTGATTGAGTGCATGTTGGAACCACTGACTCACTATTTCTAAGCCCGAGTATTGTTTTCTTTTGTTAAATTCCTGCAATATAAGTTTGCCTTCCCCTCAGGTTGTAGTGGGTCTTAGGTGTTACTTGTTCCCTTGAGTCTGCTCACTGTGTGGAATCTTTAACTATCTTACTGGGACAGAATTTGAAAGCAGCACACACCATAGACCTGTGTGCCACTCTGGAACTTTGCTGACTGCTTTGATGACAAGACTGAATTCAGTCCTTTCTTGCTTGGGGATTTTACTTTCATCATTGTCTTGCCTTATTTGTAAATATTTGGGGGATGGGAGAAATTTGGTCGATCCAGAAGTGTCCAAACATAATGAACAATTATCCTTTTTCTTCTTGAGACTTTTGAAAGAGTCGAACAAAGAACAAAATTAAATAGAAAAGTGTATTTTGCTTTAGTATCGATTTTGGGTCCAGACACAAGAGAAACTCTCAACAAATGACTTGAAAACCCTTTAAACATACTCACCAGAATAGTCAAATTGTTCATTTCCTATATAAAACGCACCTACTGATGCCCAAGGACACAGTATTCTCAGCCAGAAGTCACGAAGCATTTCTGCTTCCTCAAAAGTCCATTCTGTTGTTCAAAAAACCCTCTACATGTTAGCAGTTCTTATTAGTAATATTACATAATTTACTTAAAATTTTGGTAAGTTATTGAAATATATATGGGAAAAATTTTAAAATCTCTGGCTATTAAAACTAAGTTAAATGTTTGGAAAACTATATAAATGCAAATTATTTTTTATTTGCTGATGATTTTTATTTCTTGAAATGCATTTTCTTTTCTCAACCTTTGGGGAAAGAGCTACATCTATTTCTACAAATATTCATTTGCCAACTGGAATATCAAGCTTTCTTTCTTACATAAACAAGACCTGTACACCTTTTCTTGCCTCCCTAAATCTTAGAATTACCAGCTAACTATGTACTTAAAAAGAGAAACTCAGAGCAAATTACAAGAAGAGATAGATCAAAAGTTGGGTCATTCTTCAAAGAGCGGGCCCTCCATCGCCTTAGCTACAATATTAAAAGGAAGAAGGACTTATAGAAGAAAGTGATCCCTTCTCCAAATATGAAATCTTAAAGCATGATGGTCACAGTCATTAATAAATATTTCGCAGTAAGTATACTAAAAACTGTCTCCAGTTGCTGGTGGACGGTGGGCAAGTAGAGTGAAAACCCTCTTCTACTATACACACTACAATATAAGCTTTCTTGAGAACAGGGGTGATTCCCTCTATATCTTTGCATTCCTGGTTTTCTTGGAGCTTAGGTCTCATTAACCATTGGCTACACAAATGAAAATGTAGGGGAGGAGACAGTTTTCCCTCCACCCTACTATATTCTTGGCTGAGACATCCCCCACCTCCTGCTCTGCTGCCTGTAATAAAAGATTAACAGGGGAAAAAACAGAAATTTAATAACATGTATACCTTCTGTATATATGAGAGATACCCAGGAAAACTGAGTAACTCCTTGAAGTGGCCTATGCCATCACCTTAAATACCATCTCTAGCTAAAGGCAAAAGATTGTGTGTGTGTTTGAGGGGGGTGGGTAGGTAGGGACATGTTTGTAGGGGGAAGGGAAAGCAGTTCCTGAAGGTTATCAGGCAAAACTGAGTAAACAACACTGATAATAGTTTCTAGAGATTTGGAGTCATCCTTCCCTTCCTGGTTCAGAGAGGGAGACACTCTTAGAAGTGGAGTTTTCCTTTGTAAGTGTAAATGTCTCCTACAAAATGATAACTTCTACTTAGTTTTCAGAACTTCTCCTGTGCCTGCTATCTCTCAAAAATAATATGCCAGAGAGGCATATTTTAGAGTGGTATATTTTGCTCCCCTTCAAAAACAAAATAAATTATTTTAAAACATTTCATAAATTGCAGAACACTAAGTAAAATATAAGGCATTTGTTTATTGGTCAAACATGTATAAAATAATTTTTATCAGCCCTAATTCACCAGGAGAAAATTTAATGGCAGAAAATAGTATTATTAACTCACATACAATTACAATTTAATGTGCCACTATAATTCGGTATAACTAGGATCACCACATGGTAAGATACCTCTGATTAATTCTTTCTAGAGAAATCTTTAGATTTAGGCACTGAAAAATGCCTAGGTTTTATACCTGGGATACTGCTAATAAAAAAGGATATTTATAAAATTAAAAACTAACTTTATAGTTACTTATTATATGAAACTCATAACTGTGTAACACATTATTTAATTCTTACAACTGTCTGAAGTAGTTACTGTTGTTTTACAATACTTATTTTGCAGGTGTGGAAATGTTGGCTTAGATAAGTCAAATAACTTGCTCCATAAATAGCTAGTTAATGGTGGTATAGCCAGCACACAGGGGTCCAAGAGCACCTGGTTCTAAGGATCCCAAACAGACCAGGTCAGGCCACTTGCCACAGATAAAATCTGAAGGCAGAGAGAGGAGGGGTGGTGACACAAGAAAGGATTTTGTTTCAGTGAGGACAGCACTAGGAAGGCAATGGACTAACATCGCAAAGACTGTCCCCAAAGTGCAGAAAATACTTCTAGGTTTATATGAGGAAAATGTGGAGCAAAAATGGTTGAGTATGTGCAGGTATGCAGTGAAGGTCATCTGGATCATTGTCTTGGAGTCAGTCATGGGTGAGGTCTTGCTGGCTCAGAGCAGTCCTTATTGCTTGAGAGGGTAGTTTCAGTTCCCAATAGGGAATGCTTTGCCTTCACATTTTCTCTTTGGGCCAAGAGCTAAGTTGGAAAGGAGAACCCAGCTATAAAATTTGCAATCAAAATGGTGCAGTCTAAGTCCTCTTTTCTGTGGTGCCAAGATCTCATTCAAGGTTTTACTCTGGAGCTAGTGTTAACCACTAAGCTACATTGGGCTGCCTTAACTATCTTAGAATATATCACTTTGGATGATCATGGTAAGGAATTGAATATGTTTACAATATGACTTAATTAGTAACTAATCAGTTTTAGTTCATCAGAGGAGCATCTCTTTGCTAAAGTATTTAGTAAGTTTGACCATTTATGTGCGTTGACTTAGAGTACTTGAAAACCAAGTTTCTTGAAAACCAAAGAGTATGATTAGGAGAATATAGAAACAGGAGTTAACATCATGGGTCACATTATTTGCCCACCTAGCCCAATATTTGTGAGAAATGTTATCAAATGATGACTTAAGGCCGAATGAGAAACAAAATATGTGCTTAAAATTGTTCTAACTTTGTGTTCACAGTCCATTCCTCAAACTAAGATTTTAAAATATTCTTCAATTTGTTTATGCTATAGTCTATGAAAATGGGCTAGTTATAGCAAATTTAACTCAGGGATTCTCTGTCTTCACATGGAACTTGATCACCAAGTCTTTGAAAGGGAGAGTTCTTTTACCAAAGCCTTTACCCAGAATTCCTAGATATCACAATATATCCTTCAGTTCTCTTCTCGATGTCTTTTCAAGGTGCTAGAAGCACTCCCAAATATTTGTCAAATTTTAAAAAGCACAACAATGCTAAGAATCCATACTGATACTTCAGTACCTGTAATTCCCATCCTTCTGTCTCATGTAGCTTTTCACTACTCAAAATCATCCCCTCGGGAATGGTGGAAGAAAGTTATATCCTAATGAAATAGCTATCTTTTGGACTGGTACAAGAGAAAATGTACATATACGGAAAAAGGATGTCTGAAGGGCCAAACTTAAGAGCATAAGTTTTAGAGCATGCATTTGAGTATACTTTGGAGCTTTTTAAGTAGGAGTAACAGTTTTTTTTTCTTTGTTGTTTTGTTTTATACTCTATATGCTGTGGATTATATAAACAGCTGAGAAACCTCATCAAATAGCTAACCTGTATTGACTGAAAGAATCTTGGTAAATTAAGCTGAAAAAATATTCCATAATTTCCCTCCTTAATTGAGGAGTTTGGGTTAATGGCTACAGCAGCAATATTTAACATTTATGCCAAATCGGCAATAAATTCAGGTCAAGTCTGAATGCACCTAACAGCATTCCCAGACCTGCATTGTCACCGTACAGAAAAGACTAAAATTTATGCATTTGCTTATATTAGTCTTTCTTGTGGACTTATTATGGATATTTGTGTACACTTTATTCAGTCTTCTACTGGGCAATTTGATATTTCCCATACATTTTATATGAATTGAGAAGGAGCAGAGGATGTTTCATGGGAGGATTGATTATATTGAATTAGCTCTCATAAATTTGGCTTTCAAATATTTTTAGGCAAATTTCCTTAAAAGTTTCAGTATAAGAATTATCATGCATATGACCCAAACCCAGTTTAGTGGTTTCTAAAATATCAGATTGACATATGCTGAATCATGTTACTTGCTTTCTAGAAATACCTGATGGGTAAACGTGGGAAATATGAACTTATTTTATAATGCATTCCCTCAATTTCTGTGGGGGAGATGCATTTCCAAAGAGTATTTATGACAGATTCCAATGTTGTCTGGATTCTTAGGAGATAGCCTGAAAGAGGAAAAGTATAGAAGATGAAACGAAGCTAGTTGCTTGCACCAAAGGCACCAGTGTCTGTCTCCAAAATATTATCTGTTGGATTAGTGAGCAATTTTAACTTTGGGCTTTCTTCCAGTCAAAGCAGAATTCTGCTTGTTATTTCTGTAGTTTACTGTATATATTGTTAACATTTTTTACCCTATACCTTCCTATTATACTGACTTGATTCCACCTTCCTCTGGAACTGCCATTGCCTTCAACGGTTTCTCCATTTGTCTCAACTAAGTCAGTGCCCTTAATAGGAGAATTCTAAAGACTTACAAAAGGGATTTTAGCTCTATGTTCCAACTCCTCAGGGAATGACTATAGATTCTGTCTCCTGCCCACAGGTTATTATTTTATATTATTCTTTTTATTTTTTTAAAAACTATATTTAGTGTTTTGTTCCTGGGAAATTGGGATTGTATTTCCTGAGTTAAAGGAGAATCAGTTCAAGATGTTTTTATGAGTATTTGGTTGGAGGCCTATTATGACCAGTACATTGCTAAATGTAAAAGGAGAAAATAGTTCATGTGCATGGAGCAATACACTTTGAAAACAGAAATGTAAGCAACAGGAAGCAGTACAAACACACACACACACACACTCACACATGAGCAGGCACACATGCCTCGTATGGATATATATTTTACTTTGGCAGGGGCAGGGAGATAGAAAAGGAGCCAGAGGAAATTTCCAGGGATAATTTCTTGATTGTAATAAATATATCTTTTCTCCAAGTGACACAAGAACAACTCTATTTTTTATCAGACTCAATTACTCAGTAAATATTTACTGAGCACTGGTTACTTTGCATCCGCCATTGGGACACACTAATTGCTAGACACTCTTGTTCCGATAATGGGTCTACATTTACTTCACTTGAGTGTAAGGAATTGGTGCACAGAATCTTCTACTTGTCACCACTGTGCCTATTTTCTTCAAGAAAATGATTGGGCTCAACAGCAACCCGCACTTCTCTCAAGCAAGTTATTGGAAGAGGTTAGCAGCAGGACCCAACATTTCATTTCTGCGGGATTCCTACTCAGACATCAGAAAGATATCCTGAGCCCTCCTCAACCCTATTAAATTGATATCTTTCCAGACACACTGTAAGTGATTCTGAAGGCTCACGCCTTTATTCCTTTCACAAAAGTGAGACATTAGGAGCTATGTCCCTTGGCCCCATAATGAAAGCCATGAAGCCTGTGCCATACCAGTTGGTTGGGGTGCCAAGGACAGTAATTAGGCAGTAGCAGAACTTTCAGAATTGCTCCCTCCAAAGCTACTTGAGAGCAAGTTTATTTATTTTTTCAAACATATGTATCTCTGAATATATTTGTCAGGCCTCAAAAGTAGATACCAAGCCCCCTCCTGTTCTCAAGTCTCCTAACATTTGTACTTAAAATGCTGCACAGGCCCCATGGGGGTAGCACAACTTCCTGGCTGCTTGTTGTACAGTTTTAGCTAAGCAGGGTGGGCTGTTGTGCTTACAAGGGGCTGCTGAAATCCTATGTTGAGGTTAGGATTCTCATCTAGTGATTACATGTTTCAGAGTTGTTGCATGCAGCCACTGTGTAGTTTCTAGAACAACAGAGAGCTCTTTAAATACTTGACCACTCTGACGAGTATGCAAATCCTCCCTTCTCCCAGCTATCAGAATCCTACCTCATCAGCTGCCCTGTCTCTTTCCATTTCCCTCATGAGTATTTTCCATCTTATTAGAGCATGGTGATCTTTTCTTCCTGTGAATTCCATTATCATCTATTGTTATCAACATCTGACACTCATAATTTTACACTTGCATGTTTATACTTGTATTTTACATTAAAATATAGAATGTTGTCTGCCTAAATAGAGTGTAAGATCTTCAAGGGAAAGAGCTGCAATCACATTCCTTTGTATCATCCATATTGCCAAGCACTGTGCTGTTCTCATAGAATGTTCAAAAGTAAGTTGTGGATAAATCAACAGATAGAGAAGTGACTAGGAAGACTGTGGGAACTAGTGAAATGTCTCAGATTTTATTGAAGATATAAAGCCATTTAAATCTGGGCTAAATTATAATCAAAGACAAGACAAATAAGAAGTTTTGAAACACTGATATCTCTTGCTGGGTTAAATACAGTTTACATCTTAGAGATCTAGGCAGAACTTTCATATGCTGATTGTATTAGGATTTTGTAGAGAAACAGAACCAACAGGAGATATATTTATGTTGTTATATATAATATATATTATATATGTTATTATAGGTAATATATAACATTGTCTATAATAATATTATGTATATATGAAGAGATGTATTATAGGGAATTAGTTCATGCAGTTATGGAGGCTGTGGAGGCTAGAAGTACCAAGATATGCTTTCTGCAAGCCAGACCCCAAGGAAAGCCAGTGGTGTAATTTGGTCAGGTCTTAAAGACCTGAGGACCAGGAACACCTAGGGCAGGTGAAGATCAATGATGTTTTATCTCAAGCAATTAGGCAGGAAGGGTTGAATTCTTCCTTACTCCAACTTTTTGTTCTGATCAGGCCCTCAACAGATTGGGTGATATCCACTCATATTGGAGAGGGAAAACTGCCTTACTAGTTCCACCAGTTCAAATGCTAATTTCAGAAGAAATACCCTCACAGACACACCCAGAAATAATATTTTGCCAAATATTTGGACACCTCCTGACCTAGTCAAATTGACATATAGAATCACCATCACAATAATGAAGCAACTGAAAAGCACAGATGTTGGTGACTTGTCCACAGTTACTCAGCTGGTGCAGGGGAAAGTCATGACCCAGGTCCTTTCTCTGACTGATGTTTTTTCCATCCCTCACAGAGAGGTCAACATTTTGGAGACCGAACAAATAATGCAGACAAACTGTTTCAAGGCTTGCCTGTGGGTTGCAGACTATAGACCGTGTTCTCTCAGATACCACTCTGTAACAACACTAAGCTTAGTGTTGAATTTTTGGTCCATTAAGATTCTTGTGGTTAGTTCTTTCTCTGTCCAATTTTGAGAAGTGGCGATTTTATTTAAGTTTAGACCTCATTATTCTTCACAAGCCAGAGAAATTTACTGTTATTTTCAGGGTGTTCCATTCTGCTAGAAGTCTCAGAAATGTCATAGGATGTTCAATATATCTTAAAAAGAGACATTGACAAATTGAAGTGCATCCAAAAGAAGGTGACCAGAATAGTGAGACGTCTGGGAATGTGTCATGTGAGGAATATGTCTGTCATTTTGTGTTCAAGTGTTGTGATGTTGAGTCTGAAAGATGCTCCTCATTCCTGCAGGGCAATGATAAGTTCCTTCAATTATTTGAAGATCTGCCATGTGAGACTAGGATTCTATATTTTCTGAAGAGTTCTAGAGGGTAAAACTTGAGCCAGTGTGTGACTGGTACAAGAAGGCTGGCTTCTACTGTATATACACATATAAAATAGTTGGAGTTGTTGCTCCAGCTCCTTTGTTGATGCCAGTGGAACTGTATTGTGGGTCCCTTGTGAGCAAAAACCTGTATCTCCATACTGATTGGGATACAGTGTTGGCGGTCTCTGCCACTTACGACTTGAAGGTTGTGTGATTATTTGTCACTGAGCTATACCCAAATCGATGACAGCCAAACTTCACTTGGCAATTCTCACTCACCTCACTCGGGTGAAGAACATTTTAGAAAAGGTCGTGCTATTCGAAGCTAGTGTTGATGCTGGAAAGCCTGGTTAATTGCTATGTGATAGGTAGAGCACAGCTTGAGGCCATTCCCTTCCTCTCTACCTAACTTACCAGAATCTGAACTTTTCCCTATAGTGATAAAACAGTACAGCTCTTTAGGAGGCTGTCTGCATTGATCTGTATGAGGGAAGTAGAACACATTTAAAATAAATCCTTGTACCCCCAATCTTTTTAAGTTAACGGGAGGTATTCAGGATGGCTTATATGAAACAAGTGTAATTTAATGAACTACAGCTTTGAAAGTGTTACAAGATGAATCAAACCATAAAATGTGCCAGAGGTTTTAAAATAAATAAAGTTAGTCATGTTTCAGTGTATTTGAAATAATGTTCACAGCAAGGCAACAGACATAAAATGAATATTCTTTCACTTCTCACCTTGATTAGAATAGAAAGTACATATTTAACAGTTATTCTGAGCCTTAAATGTGACTCAAACTACCAATCTAGTTGTAGTTTGTCTTTTATCTTTTTTTTTTTGAAATGTCACTAAAGTTTCAGTCAAGGCTTATATTTAGTCTTAATACAGATTTCATTGAACATGCAAGTTTCATGATGGAACTCATTTTATTAGACCCTGCACTCAACACAAAACATCAGTTGCAGAGGGTCATACTGCATCTTTCTAGCTGTCACCAATATCTTGCTGAGTGTAGGCTGCAGTGTTTCAGGTTTTTTATTTATACTGTAACTCATTTTGTTTGATCTAAGAGCTATTTCCAAAATGACTGTAGTACACAAAAAAACACTTTATCAACAGATAGTCCATTGCTTTGGAGACGGGAATATCAGCAAGATTCTCCATGGTAGTAGAGATCAAGACACACAATGATAATAGGTTTAATGTGAAACAGTCTTAATTCTAAGAAAAGTTATTTTACACTAAATGAATCTACCTGTCCTACACTTGTGTAGATAAAATGATATGGGGATGCTTGGCAACTGTTAGGTTTTAAAATACAAAGCCAGTATCTGAAGCTGGTTAATTCTTCTTACCTAATGTATCTGCAGTTATGGGGCTACCACCAGATGACAGAATTGTCTTAGGGTAGAGCAGCACGGGCGAGGTCAAAATCTTAAACTACTACGTTTAAAGGACTTGTGTAACCTATAGGAGGCCTGTGCTCTCCGTCCACCACTTCACTACCTTTCCAGAAAAAAAGGATAGGGGCAGGGAAGGAATCACCTTTCCTCCTTTATTTCACTGTTAGCATGAACCATGCATTGAGCCAGAGAAAGCAACTGTGAAGATGAACCAAAGTATGGCTCTGCTCCAGTAAAGCTTATAAGTGGATGAGAAAAATAGTTGGAACATGAGTAGATGGATTAAAGACAGTGGAAGTCTTTGAGCCCAGGCTAAGGAGTTAGAAATAGGGTTCCGTTCACCCCCATCTACCCCCATACTTTATAGGGAATGAGTAGCCTTAGAAACATTATGAAAAAGGATTGACAGGATTCTAGCTTTGATTTGGAGAATTTAATCTGGTGAAATCAGCGAAGGGCTTATAGGAAAAGGAGGTAAGACGTTGTTGGCAGATGACTCAGTTCAGAGTATGTTATAGTAGTAGAGCTAAGAATAGGTAGGAGTTGTAGGTATGGGGAGGTAGCAACACCCTTTCTTTTTCAGAAAAGTCCATCTACACTCTTCATATCATTGATTATAGAAGAATCAAGTCCTGTAATAAATGAGTACTAAAAATTACAATTAAGATAATATAAGAAAATTGATTAGAAAACATGGAAGCTTTATAGGAATAGATTGAATAAGAAAGAGGCTAATGTCTAAGAAGCTAGTTAGGAAGTGATCAGTAAGATAATAACATGGGGTACTAAATTTCTTGGATTCTTTAGCCTAACCATCCTTTCCCCCTCAGTATTGAACCACCCCCCCCACACACACTTCTATATACAATTATTTTTCTATTTACTTCTATCTGAAATTTATCTAAACTATTGTCATTTTTTATCCCCACACTTGGGTCTTCCACCAGGAACTTCCCCATCTGTTTTTGAAGAGAATAAATTTGCTGAATAATTGTTTTGGAAACATAATTCCTTGAGTTGCTTTATATTGTGGAGCCACTTAAGTGTTTCTTGACAAAGAAGTGGTTGAAGATAGCATTTGAAAATGCAGGCAAAGGAAATGCTAAGTTGGCTTTCAGAAGTGTGAAGAAAATAAAAACTACCATTTTTATAAATTTTATGGAATTAAGAATGGTCTACCATTCTTATAAATTTTTAAAAAGATTTTATTTATTTATTTGAGAGAGACAGAAAGCATGCTAGCATGAGGAGAGGGGAAGGGGCAGAGGGGAGGGAGAAGTGGAATCCTTGGTGAGCAGGGACCATTCCTTGGGGCTCAATCCCAAGACCCTGAGATCATGACCTGAGCCAAAGGCAGATGCTTAACTGACTGAGCCACCCAAGCATCCCTGGGTCCACCATTCTTAAAACTTATTTCTTTCAATATCTAGTTATGCTTCTCCTGTTTTTTCAACAGTAGTAAAAACTATGCTTTCAGAAAGATCTTCATCAGTAATAAATCCAAGCAATACTTAACAATGAAATAATCGTTTGCTAAATTTTGGAAACTAGTACTGGCATTCTGTAGAATTTGTAGTGATTTTCCATTGCAAATAATTTTTATTTTGACATAAATATTTTCCTTTAATAAACTTTATAGAAGTTGAGTCCTCTGCTTTCTTTTATAATATTTTTGGCTACCTCAAATATCTTCTATCAGGGAAGATATGTACTTGATTCTTCCAAAAATATTGATTTTCCCTTGGTTATAAAAATAAAGTCTAGCATACCTGAATTTGAATCTCAGTTTTACCACTTTTAAATCATATAACCTCAAGCCAATTACCTAAAAACTTAGCATGTTAATGGCTTATTTAATTTCAGTGAGAATTAAATGAATTTAAGCAAAGCATTAATAGAGTATCTAGCCATTAGTAAATGCCTAAAAATTATAACTCTTTATTAACATTTTATGAATTTATAAATTAAATGAGATAATGTAACATATATATGAAATTATACAAACCCATATACTTAGCACAGCATATTGTAAGACAGTAAGTGGTAACTAAAATTTGTAAGGTAAAAGATATGGGAAATATAGAAAAATGTGCAGAAGAAAGGAAAGTTACCTAAAATCTTATTAGCCAGTAACAAAAAGCCAATGTTTAACTTATTTTGTCATGAATTATTAAATTCAAGGGAGTCTGCACTAGGTGACANATGACATCACGATACACGTTTCTTTTCTTTTTTTTTTTTTTTTTAAAGATTTTATTTATTTATTTGATACAGGGAGAGAGATTACAAGTAGGCAGAGAGGCAGGCAGAGAGAGAGGAGGAAGCAGGCTCGCTGCTCAGCAGGGAGCCCGACGCGGGCCTCAATCCCAGGACCCTGAGATCATGACCTGAGCCGAAAGCAGGGGCTTNGTGACATCACGATACACGTTTATTTTCAAAGCAAGGAAAATCTTTATTTGGAATTATTGATAAATTATAAAAAAGAACAGAAGTATGTACAATTTGCTAACTGCTTATTAGTATTGCTGATCTCATAATGGCACTTTTTTGAAAAATAAGATTGTAAGTTGAAAAAAGTTTATTAGTTATAATAACATTTTTGCAAATGGAAAACACACATACACACATGCACCACGAATTAGTCAAGTACTATTTTAAAATCACCTGAAACTGATACCTAGTATCTGAATTCTTGTTACTCAAAGTGTGGTCACTGGATCAGCACTATTAGCATAACAAGCTGTGATGAATACAAACACTTGAGTCTTGCCCTAAACTCACTGAATGAAAATTCTGCAGCTTGATTAATGTGTATATAAATATCACCCATATACCTTTAAATTTGAGAAGCAATGTTTTAAACCAAATCAAACCAAAGACAGAGAAAACAAAATTTAGTGGGGTTACACATATTCTAGTGGAATGACTCAATAGGTAAAAAATAAAAAGTGTTGCTAGTTAAACTAATCAAATTTTTATACGTCATTGTTATGTATGAATAAAACCAAAACGTATGTCCTGTAATAATAATAATAATACTGCCGCCTCAATTGTACAAACATGCATCAGTGTTTTTGACAATTACTGGCTTCCCTTTTGGCATGTTGTTGGTCAGAGCTACAGATAGGACACAAGTGACTTAAAGAACCCTCCCCTGTACATACTCACAAAAATTCCTGCTCAAATCCAAAATTAATAGGAGGTGTGTATCAGCTATTGTGTACTGAATCCACAATGGAAGTATTACAATGAGGACTCTTCTAGAAAATGATGTAAAGTAATGCATGCAATTATAGTCTTTACTTCTTGTTAAGGAAAAACATAATAAATGTTTTTTTTTAAAGATTTTATTTATTTATTTGACATAGAGAGATTACAAGTAGGCAGAGAGGCAGGCAGAGAGAGAGGGAGAGGAGGAAGCAGGCTCCCTGCTGAGCAGAGAGCCCGATGCGGGCCTCGATCCCAGGATGCTGAGATCATGACCTGAGCCGAAAGCAGAGGCTTTAACCCACTGAGCCACCCAGGCGCCCAATGTTTTGTTTTTTTAATGGGAGTTGTTTTAATATCTCAAAAGAGCATGTATGCATGTGGGAATATGAAAAAATGATTCTTTTATGATCTTCTATTTACTAATTCTTTAAATGCAAGATTCTTTTGTCGTGTTTTCAGGAATGAATAAAAAGAATAATTAGAATATATTTTCACATGTATCCATTCATCCATACATTCATTAAGCATGAATTTTTAAGCAGAGGCTGTAATCCTGTCCATATGGATTCCACATTCTGGTGAGGAAAAGAGATTACAGACAAACAAATTAAAAATATGATTGTAGGTTGTGATAGGAGGGGGTTATGTTGGGATTTCAGGAAAAACCTCTTCGAGAAAGTGACCTGAACTGAGACCAGAAGGTATAAAAAGGATCCAACTACAGAGCATTTCAGACTTGATTTCTTGAAAAGCAAAGTCCTTAGGTGCTTGATACTGGATTTATTATGAGAAGAGCATGCAGAAGCCCAATAAAAATGAGAAAAACTGTATAATATTTGAGAGGTAGACTATAGCCTGTTCATGTCAGAGTTTGTAGGCCATGATAAGATAATTGGATTTTATTCCAAGTACAATATAAAGCCACTTAGAATTTTAAGCAGGGTAGTAAAATTATGATTTATGCCATAAAGTCTACCCTGGCTAGAGTGTGAGCAGTGGACTGTAGACGAGGTCATGAGCAGGATCAGTGAGAACAGGTAAAAGTCTTCACACAATTCTAGATGATCAATTATGGTGGCTTCATCTGGTGAGAGGAGAGAGCTGTATAGATTCTAGCTATATTTAATGTACATAATTACCATGGAAAAGGAAGTTAATTAAAAAAGATCTTCACATTTCTGACTTGAGTACAAAGCATATGTGTTAATTTCCTAAGAAGTAGGGACTACCTGGGAAAGCATGAGAGGAAATTTAAGAATTCAAGTTCAGGGCGCCTGGGTGGCTCAGTGGGTTAAAGCCTCTGCCTTTGGCTCAGGTCATGATCTCAGGGTCCTGGAATCGAGCCCCAAATGGGGCTCACTGCTCATCAGGGAGCCTGCTTCCTCCTCTCTCTGCCTGCCTCTCTGCCTACTTGTGATCTCCTCCCTCTGTCAAATAAATAAATAAAATCTTAAAAAAAAGAATTCAATTTCAGAGTAAGTTTAAAAGGTAGTAGGTACCTTGGAGATTAAGACAACGGGCTCTGGGGAAGGTTCAGATCCTACCCTAAGTGGTTAATAGCAGTGGATCTTGAGTAATTTACTTAAGCTGTGCCTCTGTTTTCTCATCTTTAAAAAAAAGGAGGTTAATAATACCTACCTTACAGTGTTGTAAATATCAGATAATTCCTATACAATGGTAAGAACAGTTATAAGCAACAAAATAATAATTATCACTGTTATGAGTACTTACACAAGGAGTAATGTCAAGTAGAAAAGCTGGCATACAAGTTTGAGGTTTGAAGGAACGTGACTGACATTCCAATTCTTTTAAGAAAGCTTTACTATCAAATTAACATGTTGTACACCTTAAATTTATACAATGTTATATGTCAAGTATATTTCAATTAAGGAAGGTGGGGGAAAAAAAGAAAGGCTTTTCACTTCATTGTACTTACTTTGAGTTGATAAAAACTGTCCTAGGATAGCTTTTACTTTTTTTTTTCTTTTTTTTTCTTTTGTTTTTAATCAACTTACCTTTTTCCTTTACCCTTCTCTCTTTCCATGGGTTGTGCAGGAAAGTTGACACAGAGCTGGGAAGTAGCAGAAAAAGAGTCATCAAGACAATGGAAAAGTCTGATTCTAATTCTAAAAAGAACATTTCATTTCCCTTTTTCTACTTTACAACTATTCCAAAAGTAGATTTTAGCTTTTAATTTATTGTATTGAAATTTCCTGCATAAATAGACCATAACAATTCTTGATAACAGATTATCAGATTCATCCAGTGATTAATACTGAAACCACAGAGATTTGGGATTTGCATGTTGACTTCATTGTCAAATTAACCTTTGATATGGCAGGTTGATTGACACAGCAAAAATACTTTCTCTTTCAGGTCTACATTATAACAAATTAAAACAAAATATCATTTTTACTTCTGGAATGGAAGGTTGATTTCATTAGCTGTATAAATGTATTTGAACATGAGTTTGATCCATTTATCTGTTTAATAAAAAAAGAAAGAAATTTAGTGAATGCCTGGGTGGTAGATATTTTGTCATGTTCTGAGAATTCCAATAAGCATGACAATGTACTTTTTTCAAGATGCAAAATCCCAAGTTTGTGAAGTTGCTTAGTCCCTTTTGTGTTTCTTTAAAAGCTTTTTAAAATAGGTGCTGTGTAAATTTGTATTATTATTGTTGTGGTCATTAATATGTGGAGATCCTTCTGGAAGCAAGTATCCTTTTTTTATCATGTTTTCTTCATTTATTTTTTGGTAGCCTCGAAACAGAGTCATGTAAAGAGGCTCAGAGAAGAACACAGAAAGTGGCCACCATCAGCATGAGGAGCCCAACAAGTCAGCCTGGTGAGTGGAAAAGTGATGCGTGGTTATCTTTTTCTGTGTGTCATTAAATCTGCTGAGTTTGCTTTTTATGCAAAATATCCTCATAGTTTTCAAACAAAAATGAGAGTGTGTCTAAAAGGAGAATGTCTATGACATTGATTCTCATTACTTCAAAGACCTTAGGAAGGTGGTTTTTGGTAGGAATAGTCACAGCATTTTGTTATAGACACACATAGTGTTACAGCAGCTATATGACCTTGTGAAAGTTGCTTAATTCTTTGAGTCTTAGCTTCCTTGTTTGAAAATGGAGATGATGGGGGCGCCTGGGTGGCTCAGTTGGTTGAGCATCAGACTCTTGGTTTCTGCTTAGGTCATAATCTCAGGGTTGTGAGGTCAAACCCTGCATTGGGCACTGCTCTGGGTGTGGAGCCTGCTTAAGATTGTCTTTCACCCCTGCCCTTCCTCCACCCCTGCTCGCATAGGCATAAGCTCTCACTCTCTCTCTAAAAAAAGGGGGGGGAAGAAGATGAAGATTATGGTGGTTATCTTGTTATGTTTTCCTAAGAACTAAGTAAGAAACTGCATATAAACAGTTTCTTTAGCATAGGGAAAGAAGTTAAAGATATAAGACTAATATTTACTGAATACTTTCCATGTGCCAAGTACTAAATGCTAACTACTTTACTTCATTGTTTTATTGAATACTCACAATGCTTAAGGGTAGAAGCTATTATTGTTCTTATTTTACAGATGAAGAAACTGTACTATTGAAAAATTATGTGACTTGTCTTTAAATCACAGTTGAGTGTAGTAAATCTGACAGTTGAGTGTAGTCCTGTCTGATGCCAAAGTTTCTGTACTTGTATTCATTCAGAAAGTCAACAAACATTTATTGGGTAGCTAACAAATGCCAAACTTCTCTTAGCTGAGATACCATGCTATTTCCTGAGTGATTATTGCTTAGAATATAATAACTGTATATTCATAAGATACATTATAGTTTACAAATAATTTATGAGTAAGTAATTTTGTTTATTATTAATATACTCTGTATGGAAGACAAAGTAGGGATCATTATGTGTATTTTACAGATGGAAAAATTGAGGTCCCAAGAGGTTAATTGGCTCACTTGGGTATCTTACAGGCTCAGTGCTTTTCACACTCTATGGGTTTAGGGTCAGTTTTTTTGATTTTATTTAAATTCCAGTTAGTTAACCTAGAATATATATTCATTTCAGGGGTACAATATAATGATTCATCACTCGCATACAGAACACCCAGTGCCCATTACAGCAAATGCACTCCTTAATCTTCACCAGTTTAACCCATTCCCCCACCTACCTCCCCTCTGGTAACCATCAGTTTGTTCTCTACAATTAAGAGTACGTTTCTTGGTTTGCTTTTCTCTCTTTTTTTTTCCCTTTGCTTATTTGTTCTGTTTTTTAAATTTTACATGTGAGTAGAATCATATGGTATTTGTCTTTCTCTGACTGACTTATTTCACTTTACGTAACACTCTTAGCTCCATTGTGTCATTGCAAATGGGAGAATTGCATTATTTTTTATGGCTGAGTGATATTCCATGGTATATCATAATTACCATCTCTTTTATCCATTCTTTATGGCATTTTTGATGGCTGCTTGGGCTGTTTCTATAATTTGACTATTGTAGATAATGCTGCTATGAACATCAGGATGCATGCATCCCTTAATCCATTTGAATCCATTGAAGACTGAATGTTTTTGCAAAAAATAATTACCAGAGAAATAAAATGATTAAAAGGAAGACACAGAATACTTAAGTCTACATATTTATTAGTTATCATTATTCTGCAGCCTTAAAATTATAAAATGGCTATAAAAGGCTTTAGTACTTTCTCTCCATAGTCCATTTTCCATACTCCTTATGGTATAGACCAATTAACATTTGCAGATTAACACTAGCCTATAGACCAGACACTAAGCCTTACAACATGGATAGAGCTAATATGAAGCAAATGTCGTGTTCAATCCCAGACCTTTGTTCTTCAAATCCAGGTCTTTTCATGTTACTACATAAGGCCTCAAACCTGTGTTATGGTCTAAGATAGGAGAAGATCAAATTCCTAACTGTTCAAATGAAACAGATGCAAGAAAACTGGCAATGACAAAGTATCTTTAAAGAGTTATAGGAAACTTCAATCAACATGAAAAAAAGTGGAAAACAATTGAAAGTTTATAGGAGTGATTTCTTTTAAATTTACTTATCAGAAACAAGACTTAAAATTTTTGATATGTGATATATTGTTAAAAGACTTTCTCAAATATGAGTTTTTTTTCTCTCTCTCTCTTTTCTTATTTTAAGCATTTTTTAATTTGGAAAAACTTAGGTACAAAGTAAACACTAATCCATAAAACAATGTTATAGTACATTCTTATTAAAGAATACCATGCACAACTTAAAATAATGAATTGGAGCTATACTAGTTAGCTTGGAGAGATTTCCATCTCTTTTCATTCTGTTTATTTTTGGAAAAGAAAAGTTAGGTTGTATTTAGAAGACTGGACCTTATCAGTTCACAAGCAGCATATGGACCTTATATAATTCTAAGAGATGAAAGTGGAACTTGGCCAACTATGAAATGAAAATGAACTCATCTCACCACTATATTGAAGGGGCCTGAAAAAAAATGTTACTTGTTCATTTCAAAAACTACTAAAGAAAATTGCAGCACTTTTGGTACACAGTAAGATGCATATTGCGTCAGCAATGAAAATTTACTTTGTAAGATGGTTTTGTGGCTTTCTCAGTTTTACTGAAATGGATCCAAATATTTACATGTGCTATTTTATTAATAAGTATTTTGCCATCTGTGTCAAAGTGGTATTGCACAGATGTTCAGGAATAACTTTGGTTGTGAGTAAATATTAGAGGAAGATTGAATTTTTCTCCAAATGATGCTGATGGAATTTTTTTTATCATAGTTTAAGATGTCAGAAATAGTTGTTGTTTTAAAGTTCTACCAACTTAACAGTGCTTGATGAAGCTTAAAATGGCTATAAGGGCATAGAGAAGGGTGGAAATTTATGACAACATTCAAAACTAGGTCTTTCAGCCAATCTATTATTATCTTCTAGGGAGATTCCACATCACTAAATAGAAATTCACAAACTGAAGTAGAACAAACCCATGGCTTTAAATAATATAGATAGATTCTGAGCCCTTCACTTACTTTCAGTCCCTTGACTCAGAGACCCAAGAATTGTGTCACTGACAAAGTTAGGTAGTCATACCTGCACACACCTCTTTAGTCCACTCAAGGATTATTCCTCTTGCTCCCTCTGAAAAGGGCAGAGAAGAAAGAATAACTTAGAGAAGTGCATTACATCCAAGCAGAAAGTTAGGTAGTCCCAATAGGCATGGTAGGTATGGTAATAATGTGACTAGAGGTAGTAGTATTTTCTGCGTGTGTGCGTGTGTGTGTGTGTGTGTGTGTGTGCGTGTGTGTGTGTGTGTGTCGTTAATACTCACTAGATCTGGATCAGAAGAACAACAGTTGGGAGAGAAGAGTGTCCACAAACATTTTAGTAGAAGTGCTTTATGTGAATGCCTGCTACTCATTAGAATTTGGGCCTGAGGTTGTTCACAATCTACTTTTCAACAGTGAAGCACAGATGCTTTCTGCTAAAAATCAGGTTATCAGTAGGATCAAGAGTTAAGAGTCAGTCTTACAACTTATTTGTTGAGAAACACTACCCTTCAATAGATTTTTATCTATTTATCCCTTTCCAATGAGTAACAAGCAATAACATCAATAACAAAGCCAAACATGGTTTGGATAATGGTTACTTGACACAGGAAAGTGAAAACCTCAGAGGTAAAGCAAATGTGGAACAATGAATTAACACAGAAACAAGAAAAATACTTTAGGAAAACTTTTGTCATCCTTACAAATGCATTGATTGACTTAGAAATAGAAGCCATAGGAATTGAAAAAGTTGAAATGCAAAGGACTGAAAAGAAACAGAAAATGTAACATAAGAAGTAAGCCTGCCTTTGGAGGTAACAAATAATGTCATCAGATCTGTGGAAAGTAAATTGAAGAAGAGTCCTAGAATGCAGAGGACCAGGACAAATGAGAAAATGATGAGAGGAAAAATGACCAACATGGAAAAGAATAATCAAATATGCAGATAATTATTTGTGAACAAAGAGAAGAATCAATAAAAGAAAAACAGTCATCAAAGAATCACTAGAGAAAAAAAAATCTTCCCTAAGAAAAAATAGGAAAGGTTTTTACAATGCTAGATTTCATTTGCTAACATGTGAGATTTTTTTCATATTGCATCAGAATTTCCTACTTAAAAGTTAGGAAAATCCAGTGGTAGACAGACAAAGATTATTTTGAATCTGGTAGTTTTGGGGGTTTGTTTGTTTGATTGTTGTTTAGTGCTTCATGCTTCTAGATTATAGAAGCTTGTGCTATTTAGTCTTTCTTGTTTTCCTTAAACAATTTTGGTAATTTGTGTTAACCTAGAAAAACTATCAATGCTGAGTAATTGTCCATGCATGAACATATATTTAGAAAAAGAAAAGAGTGTCAATGCACCAGTGAAATAATTAAGTGATTTTAAGATTTTTCTCTTTTTTCTTTTTTTTGACATATAAAATAATCATGTATCATTGGTCAATTAAAGCTTTTATTAAAATATACCTAAGAACAGTACACAAATAATAGTCAAACAACTCAATAAATTATCATAAAGCCCAGAAACATGTGTAATAACCACTCAAATTAGGGAAAAAAATACAACCAACAAAATTAAAGGTACTCTTTTTTCTTTCTTATCATAAATCCCAATCATCTATAAGGTAACCACTTTCCTGAATTCTAATACTATACATTATTTTACATTTTGGGAGTTTTATGCGAATGGACTGATAGAGTTTATACTTGTTGTGTGGCTTCTTGATCTCAATATTATTTATGTGATATATCTATGTACAGCAGTAATTTAATTTTCAAATATATGCTGTTCCACCGTAGCCAGTTTGTGGTGCTTATAGCCTTATACATGTCTTTTGGGGCATATATGTGCACATTTCTGTTAGATGTATGATTATTTATGTGTGATTTTTATGTTCATTTTTAGTAGATAACTGATAATTTTCTGAACTTGTATACTAATTTATATTCCCACCAGCAGAGGATATGAATCCTTACCAACACTTTGTAATTATCAGGGATTTTTATTTTAGCCATTCTGGTGGGTGTGCTATGGTATCCCATTGTGGTTTTAATTGACATTTATTTCCATAATGACTGATAATTGTGGTGCTGCTACCCCAGATCAACAATTCCCTTTGTACTCCAAAATTAAAAGGCAAATGGAAATTTAGAGGAGGTATTAAGAAAGATGATAGTTTTAGCCACCTCAACTAAATGAACATTTGACCTGAAGAGAACTAAAATTCCCCTTTCCCTAGGAAATTTTTTTAAAGTATATAGTAACATTAGTTATCAAATGTGTGCAAGCCCAACAACTTCATTCAACTTAAAATTCATCTTACCAATTTGCTGAACTTTTACTTTCCCTTCAGCTAATTAATAGAATGCAATTTATCAATTTTGTCTTCTTTCATTGGGTACAAACCAATCTTATGACAGTAGGATCACAGTTGAATGGTGATGATTAGAGTTTGTTGCAAGAGAGCAATTGCACACTCCATTTCTGTGTTGGGAAAACTAATTATTTGTCCAGCCATTTGAAACTAGGGATGGCACATGGGCAATAGGCGTGAAAACGATCCAGGAGGGCAGTGTCCATGTCAGATTTTGACAGAGGGCCTAGGTTTTTCACCTATGCAGCAAGTGTGACAGCTCCATCACTTCCCAGACATTTCCTCTGGTGGGCTATGCAATGGTTCATTTGCTTCCAGTACTATTAGTTTCCAAACAGTATGAAAGCTTGGCTGATATGTTATTGAGACAATTTAGATGTGCATAATCTGATACTATGTTGTGAAATGGCATGCTTTATTTTTAATGAAACCATATTATCAGAGATTAGCTAAATCAGATTTGTGGTTGCCAGAGGTGGGGGGGGTGTTGGATGAATGTGATCAAAAGGCACAGATTTCTAGTTACAAGATAAAGAAATGCTGGAGATATAATATACACCATGATGAGTATAGTTAACACTACTGTATGGTATATTTGAAAACTGTTAAGAGACTAGATGTTAAGAGTTCTCATCACAAGGATAAAAAAAACGTAATTTGTTTTTGTTTTTGTTTTTGTTTTTGTTTTTGTTTTGTTTTTTTTTTAAAGATTTTATTTATTTATTTGACAGAGAGAGAGAGATCACAAGTAGGCAGAGAGGCAGGCAGAGAGAGAGGAGGAAGCAGGCTCCCTGCCGAGCAGAGAGCCCGATGTGGGCCTCGATCCCAGGACCCTGAGATCATGACCTGAGCCGAAGGCAGAGGCTTTAAACCGCTGAGCCACCCAGGCGCCCAATTGTTTTTGTTTTTTGGTACCAGTATGAGATGATGGAGATTAACTTACTGTGTTCATCATTTCACAATATATGTAAAGTCAAGTTCTTATGCTGTACATCTTTAACTTATACAGTGCTGTCAATTATATCCCAATATAACTAGGGAAAAGAAGAAAGTAGAAATTAGCTAGATCCAAATCCACTTTTTATTGTAATAAAATGTACATAATGTAAAATTTACCATTTTAACCAATTTTTATTGTGTAGTTTTACAGTAGTGAACACTTTCACATTGTTGTACAACTGTCACTTCATCCATCTTCATAACTCTTCCATACACCAACCTCGATCACATGCAGACACTCTACTCCTGGTTTACAACTTTTATATGTATAGTGTGTATCCATTAACGTAGGTTTATAATTATTTTTTATGAACTTGTCTTTAAATCTTATAGAAAACAAAGTGTGAAATTATAAAACAAAATTACAATAATACTGTTATTTATATTTGTTTGTATATTTACTTTTATTAGAGAATCAGTAAGTCTTCATGTCAGCATTGTCCCTACTATATTGTTACTCTAATGTATGATTGAAGGGAGAAAAAGCTGAGACTAAGAGTCAACTAAGTTGAAGTTATTTTTATTGGTAGATCAAATCCTCCTATTTTGTCTCTGTGTATTAGCACTAGAGTTAGTTTGGAATTAATTCTTTGTAAGCAACAACTTTAGTAATGTTTAATCAATGTCTAGTACCCTTCCCATGGTTAAGCAATATACATGTGATATAGAGATATCTGGGTAATTATACCTATGCCTTTTGTGAGGTTTAATAAAAGAAAGAAAACTGGGAAATCAAGAAACAATTTGATGAAATCAGCGCTCTACTAAAAATCTAAGGTAGTGAGCTATTAATAAATTTTCCATACCCATGTTCTTTTTTTTTTTAATTTTATTTTTATTCTTTGCCCAAGGGGTACAGGTCTGTGAATCATCAGGCTTACATCTTTCACAGCATTCACCAAAGCACAAACCCTCCCCAATGTCCATAACCCATCCACCCTATCCCTACCCTCCCACCCCCCAGTAACCCTCAGTTTGTTTTGTGAGATTAGGAGTCTCTTATGGTTTGTCTCCTTCCCCATCCCATCTTGTTTCATTATTTTTCCCTCCCTACCCCCCACGACCCCCCACCCTGCCCCTCAAGTTCCTCATATCAGAGAGATCATATGATAATTGTCTTTCTCTGATTGACTTATTTCGCTCAGCATAATACCCTCCAGTTCCATCCATGTCGTTGCAAATGGCAAGATTTCGTTTCTTTTGATAGCTGCATAGTATTCCATTGTATATATATACCACATCTTCTTTATCCATTCATCTGTTGATGGACATCTAGGTTCTTTCCATAGTTTGGCTATTGTGGACATTGCTGCTATAAACATTCGGGTGCACGTGCCCCTGAGGATCACTACCTTTGTGTCTTTAGGATAAATACCCAGTAGTGCGATTGCTGGGTCGTAGGGTAGCTCCATTTTCAACTTTTTGAGGAATCTCCATACTGTTTTCCAGAGTGGCTGCACCAGCTTGCATTCCCACCAACAGTGTAGGAGGGTTCCCCTTTCTCCGCAACCTCACCAACATCCGTCGTTTCCTGACTTGTTGATTTTAGCCATTCTGACTGGTGTAAGGTGGTATCTCGCTGTGGTTTTAATTTGTATTTCTCTGATGCCGAGTGATGTTGAGCACTTTCTCATGTGTCTGTTGGCCATTTGGATGTCTTCTTTGGAGAAATGTCTGTTCATGTCTTCTGCCCATTTCTTGACTGGGTTATTTGTTTTATGGGTGTTGAGTTTGAGAAGCTCTTTATAGATTTTGGATACTAGCCCTTTATCTGATATGTCATTTGCAAATATCTTCTCCCATTCTGTCAGTTGTCTTTTGGTTTTGTTGACTGTTTCCTTTGCTGTGCAAAAGCTTTTAATCTTGATGAAGTCCCAATAGTTCATTTTTGCCCTTGCTTCCCTTGCCTTTGGTGATGTTCCTAGGAAGAAGTTGATGCGGTTGAGGTCAAAGAGGTTGCTGCCTGTGTTCTCCTCAAGGATTTTGATGGATTCCTTTCTCACATTGAGGTCTTTTATCCATTTTGAGTCTATTTTTGTGTGTAGCGTAAGGAAATGATCCAGTTTCATTTTCCATACGCATGTTCTTACCCTAAAATAAAAACCTGACATATGGTCTTAATTAAGAATTTCTGAAAGCATTTATTAACAAAAGAGTAAAGAGAATTGAAAGGAGACGTGGAGGTTATGATCCATTCATTTAGGCATGTCCATTTTCCCTAAGTTGTACCCTGATGTCATTTATAAATTTCTCCTGGAAACATGGCTTTCAAAACAGGAATACTTGTAATTAGTTTCCCATAAAGTATGTTTAACCTGTGCTAAAGAAACAAAATCACTGGACAGATCAGTTACATAAAGCAAATGAAAAAAAAAACATTTGTGGGAATTATTAAAAAGGGAAGATATGAATTCCCATCCATCCAAAAAGCTATAACAAAAAATTATATTTATTTTATATTCATGCATGTTTATTCTTCAAGAAAAATGAACATATAAAAGCCCTTCTGAATGTATTATTTTCCTGGTAGAAAAAAACAAAGAGAAGTAGTTATATTGTAACATTGGAATGGAATTTATGTCAATTACTATAAAGCTTAGATTCTATGATACATAGAATTTCTTTGCTTATTTAGTTAGAAGGAAAAAATATCAAACTTTGTGTTATGAAATCAGGATTCATGGCATAGACTAGTAGGATTGTGAAGTGAGAAAAGTTTCCCTGAACAGAATGCTAGTTTTTTTCCAACCCTAAGTGATAGGGAAATGTTTCATCTTGATGGATTTTACAGAAAGTCCTAGCAAGATATTGATGCAGAAAATTCATAGAAACATTCTTGATACAATGTCACTGATGGATTCTTATCTTATAGAGGCAAAATATGAAGTACTTTAAAATGAAAACAAGCTTGTTTCCTATAACTTCAAACAAAGAAAAAAATAATTTTTATTAGGACAGGAAGAAGTGAATATAAGATACTTTAAATTATAGGTTCCATTAAATCTTTTCCTGTCAACTGTACTCAGTTAAAACAGCTACCACAGACTTATACTAATTTCATTAAATTACTATATAATTTCTTTCTTTCTTTCTTTCTTTCTTTTTTTGTCATTGAATTATAAAACTCTCTGATAACTCAGTTTGGCTCCTCTCTCTCATGGAAGCCATATCACATATCAACTGAGTATTTTTTTCACACAACTACACACACTCAAGGGGACACACACACACACACACACACACACACACACACATTTGTCTGTAAGTTCAAGCAAAAGTCCATGATTTTACATTTATGGCAGTTCAGATGACCTTTCTACAGACCATTCTCTTCTTACTTCCAAGGCTAAATCTTTTCTATTTAATTCATGTAACTTCGTCCTTTTCTCAGCAGAAATAAAAGTACTAATATACCTATAATCCAGACTATCTATACGCAGTATTAGAATATAGCTGAATGTTTTCCTCAAATTCACTTTCTATTCCTGTTTTCAATGTGGTTTTTTTGTTTGTTTGTTTGGTTGGTTTTTTGTTTCAGGTTTTTTGTTTGTTTGTTTTTGCCTCATAATGCAATGTTTTTCCCTCTGGCATTTTATTCCTTTAATAAATCAATTATATTTTAGGCATCAGATAAAAAGAATTTGATAAATTACTTCATATTAAATTGAAACTAATGGTCAGGCTCTACTTTATAATAGCCTTTTCCTTTAGTAAGGAATATTGTATATCTATGCAAGGAATTATAGGCTCTCATGGGAGAAACTAGAGATGATAATTACTTACTCTAAAATTTGTGTGATCATAAAATTTGTTGTCCAAACCCAGAAATCCTTGATAGTGAAAAGGGCTCTATTAATGATTGCATGGGGCTAGCAGTGTAAACTGGACTGTGCCTGGCAAACCAAAGCAGTTGGTCCCCCAGCCTACAATGTCATTTTCTAGCCCTATGTTTCTCCTTCCAGAGTACCCATCCCTTCATGTGGTTCCCACAATGTACAGACACATGCTGTTTGGAAAACTTTGAATCTAAACAAGTGGAGAGTATTGCTCATTAAGGTGTCCCTGAGATGACTTAGAAAGTTTAGGATAGGCAGTTTTCCAAATTTTTGTATTTTGTATTTTCCAAATTTTTGTAACCATAGTACATGGTTAATACAGTATGTGTTCCCTTGCAAAATGCACTGAACTTGATGTCTACTCATTTCTAGTCTTCAAAAGCCAAGTTACTGTATAAATTATCAGTTGTAATATATGTATCACACTAATGCAAGATGTTACTAATTGGGGAAACCAGATGTGGAGGTAGGGAGATATGGATCATCTGTATTTTCCACTCATTTTTTTTCTGTAAACCTAAAACCACCAAAAGAAATAAAGTCTATTTAAAACAACAACAACAGCAGCAACAAAGTGTTATGACCTTTGACAGAATAAATGAAAATGTAAGATGTCCTACAAGGCTAGAGCACAGCATTTTCCATAAATCCCCCAAATAACTGACAGTGAGTGATGAATGGTTGGAGGAGAACATGGAGGTTGTGAAAGACTGCTTGTATAACACTTTAGGCTCCCACTGAGGTCAATCAAGAATTATCTTATTATCTCAACATTGTGTAATATGTTCCAAATGCCCATCTGGAACATTATTCTGATTTGTATTCCTTTAGAATCAACTCCAGGGCGCCTGGGTGGCTCAGTGGGTTAAAGCCTCTGCTTTCGGCTCAGGTCATGATCTCAGGGTCCTGGGATCGAGGCCCGCATCGGGCTCCCTGCTCAGCAAGGAGCCTGNCTGCCTGCCGCTCTACCTGTATGTGCTTTCTCTCTCTCAAATAAATAAATAAATAAAATCTTTAAAAAAAAAAAAACTAAAAAAAAAAAAAAAAAAGAATCAACTCCAATTTCCAGTACTATCTTCTATCATTTTATGTTGTTATAGAGGTGGATCAAATATTTGTGACAGATTAGATTTCTCTTTGCATTGGGGGAGAAAAGAAAAAGAAGATGACAACAAGGAAGGAGGAGCAGGAGTGGATCATACTATAGTTGCAATGGCATCTAGGTAATTTTAACCTATGTCNAACAAGGAAGGAGGAGCAGGAGTGGATCATACTATAGTTGCAATGGCATCTAGGTAATTTTAGCCTATGTCAATTAATTAATTTTTTAAATTCATCAACTTTTAAAATTATTTATTTTTTTAAAGATTTTAGTTATTTATTTGACAGAGAGAGATACAGTGAGAGAGGGAGACACCAGCAGGGGGAGTGGGAGAAGGAGAAGCAGGCTTTCCCGCAGAGTAGGGGGCCCATTAAAATTAATTTTTAATAAAATTGTAGGTAAGAGAGAAAGAGACATAGGGTTCAAGACATTTTTAATCTATTTGCATTATGAGGTGGAGTTCCTGATAACTTCTCTTTTTTCAAAGTATTTATTTAAATGCCAGTTAACATACAGAGTAATATTAATTTCAGGTATACAATACAGTGATTCATCACTTCCATATACCACCCACTCCTCATCACAGCAAGTGTACTCCTTAATCGGCATCACCTTTTTAACTCATCCCCCACCCCCCACACCCACCTTCTATAGGCTAACCATCAGTTTGTTCTCTATAATTAGGAGTCTGCTTCTTGGTTTGCCTCTCTCTCTTGTTTCTTCCTTTGCGATGTTTATAGCAGCATTATCTAAATAGCCAAATTATGGAAATAGCCCAAATGTCCATTGACCTGATGAATGGATAAAGAAGATGCGGAATGTATATGTAATGGATTATTACTCAGCCATAAAAAAGAATGAAATCTCACCATTTGCAACATGGTTGGAGCTAAAGAGTACTATGCTAACCAAAATAGGTCAGTTAGAAAAAGACAAATACCATATGATTTCACTCATGTAGAATTTAAGAAAGATAACTTCTCTTTTCTTAACTCCCACCATTCTCTTCCCCCTGGCAACATGTCCTGCAGGTGGGGAGAAATACCTTAACCATGGAATACTATCCATCTTGAAATCCCTTCTCAAATACCTATACACTAAAGGAATTAATTCCCAAAGGGACAAGTAAAATGTCCTATCATAAATGTACTGTATTTAACATTGTCTTTTCATCGAAAAAACATTTTTCTATCTGCATGGCATAAAGATTTCAGTTTCCTCATTTTTTCCCTACTGCACTCCGTTCTTATGTGTAATCCTAGTTGCATCTTTCATTTTTAGGAAGTAGCCTGTAATCCAGATTTTAAAAAGCCTTGCTCTACTGCAAGGCTGTTTTCACTATTGGAAAATATGTTTAGATTAACATAAAACTAGATATTTCTAATAGTTCTCAGAAAGTTTGTAAACACAACCATCTTTCACGTATCCAGAGCTCATTTATTTTGCAACCTTGACCACCAAGAACATGGCTTAGATTGTAAAAGGATTCTGCGATTTAAGGACAGATAGATACCACCACACCTCATGTGGGGTTTTGCATACAATATATTTGCTCTTATATTAAGCATAATCCTAACTTGTTCTGTCATCTTGTTTTCCAGACTACAGAGAACTGGAAAGGCAGAGTCCATTTAAAGTTATGTACTAACAGCATCAAAAAGGGACAGCTGACAGAACAGCAATGGACAAAATAAAAGATACTCAAATGCACAAAAAATGAAATTACTGTGATATTGATGTAAATCCTTTAGACAGCAAAAAAATGGATGTCTAGTTTTTTATGTTTAAGAAAGATATGAATATGCAATACTCTTTTAAAAATCGATTGATGCAAGTCAGCTGCAGGTTTCTTCTGGACATGTTGCTTCATGTTTTTAAGTTGTCTTGTGCAACTTCAGCAGCTATTTTATTTGGGAGTTAATATGCATATATAATGTCTTTACTTCAAACTTAAAAGGACATAAGATGATATTACAATAAGATCACTATAGAATTTTTTTTTTTAAGATTTTATTTATTCATTTGACAGAGAGAGAGAGAGATTACAAGTAGGCAGAGAGGCAGGCAGAGAGAGAGGAGAGAGGAGGAAGCAGGCTCCTGCTGAGCAGAGAGCCCGATGTGGGCCTCGATCCCAGAACCCTGGGATCATGACCTGAGCCGAAGGCAGCGGCTTTAACCCACTGAGCCACCCAGGTGCCCTCAGTATAGAATTTTTAAGTTCTCCAAATATTACTACTCTTTTAAGACTGCCAGATGATGATGTATTCATTTGGTAAATACAGTGTTTTCTGAGAATCTTCTATGGACAGAAACAATGGTTCTAAGAGTGCAACTGTGAACAAGACATTAGCCTTGGAGCAAATATCTATAATTGGAGGAGCAAAGGTCTATAATTGACCCTGGGTCCACACTAATCTTCATGCCAAATGTCCTTTTACCCACTCACAAACATTAAATGAGGTAATATAGATGGAATTTTGTGGCACCTGGGAGAGGCTTAATCAGTGTTCATCGGTATGATTAACTCACAGTTCCATTTATTCTCAACAACCCACTGAAGTGAAGATTACTACAATCCCTATAGACCATCCACGGGTTACTAAATATCTTGAACTCATATTCATTAACTGTAAACTAGGTATATAAAAATACCTAATTTATGGGCTTATTGTGAAAAGTCAAGAAAAACAATTACATATGAAACACATAGTATTTGCATTGAGTGTGCTCCATCCTAGTCTTTCATTTTTAATTTATTTTAATTCCAGTGTAGTTAACATACCGTGTTACATTAATTTCAGGTGTACAATACAGTGATTCAACATTTCCATATATTACTTAATGCTGATCAAGCTATATGTATTCTTTTTTAAAAGAATTTATTTATTTGAGAGAGAGAGAGAGAACAAGTAGGCAGAGAGGCAGGCAGAGACAGAGGGGGAAGCAGGCTCTCTGCTGAGCAGAGAGCCCAATGCAGGGCTCAATCCCAGGACCCTGAGATCATGACCTGAGCCAAAGGCAGAGGCTTAACCCACTGAGCCACCCAGGTGCCCCAAGATATATGTATTCTTAATAACCTTCATCTATTTCACCCATCCCTCTTCCCTCCTCTCCTCTGGTAACCATTTGTTCTCTGTACATTAGAGTCTGTTTTTTGGGTTGTCTCTCTTTTTCCTTTGTTTACTTGTTTTCTCTCTTAAATTCTACATATGAGTGAAATTACATGGTATTTGTCTTTTTCTCATTGGCTTATTTCCCTTAACATTACACTCTCTGTACTTATCCATGTTGTTGCAAATGGCAAAATATCATTCTTTTTTATGGATGAAAAATCTTCCAGTGTGTGTGTGTGTGTGTGTACCACCTCTTCTTTATTCATTTACCTATTGATGGACACTTGGGCTGCTTCTACACTTGTAAATGATGCTGAAATAAACATAGGGGTGCATATATCCTTTCAAATTAGTAGTGAGATTACTGGGTTATAGGGTAGTTCTATTTTTAATATTTTGAGAAACTTCCATACTGTCTTCCACAGTAGCTACACCAGTTTGCATTCCCACCAAAAGTACACAAGGTTCCTTTTCCTCCATGCCCTTGACAACATTTGTTGTTTCTTGAATTTTTTTTTTTTTTAAAGATTTTATTTATTTATTTGATACACAGAGAGAGATCACAAGTAGGTGGAGAGGCAGGCAGAGAGACAGGGAGAGGAGGAAGCAGGCTCCCCGCTGAGCAGAGAGCCCGATGCGGGCCTCGATCCCAGGATGCTGAGATCATGACCTGAGCCGAAAGCAGAGGCTTTAACCCACTGAGCCACCCAGGCGCCCTGTTTCTTGAATTTTTTATTTTAGCCCCCTGACAGGTGTGAGGTGACACTTCATTGTGGTTTTGATTTGCATTTCCCTGTTGATGAGTGATGTTGAGCATCTTTTCATGTGTCTCTTAGCCATCTGTATATCTTCTTTGGAGAAATGTCTGTTCATGTCTTCTGCCCATTTTTAATTGGATTATTTGTTTTTTGGGTGTTGAGTTGTACCAGTTCTTTGTATATTTTGGATAATAACCCTTTATGAGCTAAGCCATTTGCAAATATCTTCTCCTATTTGGTAAGCTGTCTTTTAGTTATGTTAGTTATTTTCTTTGCCATGCAGAAGTTTTTATCTTGATGAAGTACCAATAGTTTATTTTTGCTTTAGTTGCCCTTGCTTCAGGAAACATATTTAGAAAAATGTTGCTACAGCTGATGTCAGAAAAATTACTGTCTACATTCTCTTCTAGGATTTTCATGGTTTTAGGTTTCACATTTAGGTCCTTAATTCATTTTTTGTTGTTTTTGTTTTGTTGGGATGTGCATTTTCTTTTCTTTTTTTATTTATTTTTAAGTATTTATTTAAATTCCAGTTAGTTAACACACAGTGTAATATCAGTGTCAGGTGTACAATGTTTATACTGTAAGAAAGTGGTCCAGTTTCATTCTTTTGCATGTAGCTGTCCAGTTTTCCCAACACCATCTATTGAAGAGACTGCCTTTTTCTCATTGGTTATTCTTGCTTCCTTTGTCAAAGGTTAATTGATCATATAATTGTGAGTGAATTTCTGGGTTTTCTATTCTGTTCTATTGATCTATATGTCTGTTTTTGTGCCAGTATCATATTGTTTGATCACTACAGCTTTGTAATAGAACTTCAAGTCTGGAATTATAATACTTCCAGCTTTGCTTTCATTTTTCAAGATTGCCTTGGCTATTTGGGATCTTTCATTGTTCCATATAAATTTTGGGATTGTTTGTTTTAGTTCTGTGAAAATGCTGTCAGTATTTTGACAGCTATTGCATTAAATGTGTATATTGCCTCCCTTGGAGAAGTTTCTGTTCATGTCTTCTGTCCATTTTTTGATATGATTTTCTGTTTTTTGGGTGTTAAGCTTGAGAAGTTCTTTATAGATGTTGGATATCAGCCTTTGTCCGTAGTGTCATTTGAGAATA
The DNA here is from genome assembly GCA_002007465.1 of Ailurus styani. NCBI lineage: Eukaryota > Metazoa > Chordata > Mammalia > Carnivora > Ailuridae > Ailurus > Ailurus styani. Next base: position 202,726 of record LNAC01000919.1, read on the forward strand.
TCTTCTCCCATTCCGTGGGTTGCCTCTTTGTTTTGTTGACTATTTCCTTTGCTGTGCAGAAGGTTTTTTATCTTGATGAAGTCCCAAAAGTTCATTTTTGCTTTTGTTTCCTTTGCCTTTGGAGACATGTCTTGAAAGAAGTTGCAGTGGCTAATGTCGAAGAAGTTACTGCCTAAGTTGTCCTCTAGGATTTTGATAGGTTCCTGCCTTACATTGAAATCTTTCCTCCATTTCGAGTTTATCTTTGTGTATGGTGTGAGAGGATGGTCGAGTTTCATTCTTCTATACATAGCTGTCTAATTTTCCCAGCACCATTTATTGAAGAGACTGTCTTTTTTCCACTGGATATTTTTTCCTGCATTGTTGAAAATTATTTGACCACAGAGTTGAGGGTCTATATCTGGACTCTCCACTCCATTCTATTGGTCTATGTGTCTGTTTTTGTGCCAGTACCATGTTGTCTTGGTGATCACAGCTTTATAGTAAAGCTTGAAATGAGGCAATGTGATGCCCTCAGCTTTGTTTTTCTTTTTCAACAATTTCTTAGTGATTCAGGGTCTTTTCTGGTTCCATACAAGTTTTAGGATTGTTTGTTCCAGTGCTTTGAAAAATGTCGATGGTATTTTGATCAGGATGGCATTGAATGTATAGATTACTCTGGGCAGTATAGACATTTTAACAATGTTTATTCTTCTGATCCATGAACATGGAATGCTTTTCCATCATTTTGTATCTTCTTCAATTTCTTTCATGAGTGTTCTGTAGTTCCTCGAGTACAGATCCTTTACCTCGTTGGTTAGGTTTATTCCAAGGTATCTTATGGTACTTGGTGCTATAGTAAATGGAATTGATTCTCTAATTTCCCTTTCTATATTTTCATTGCTAGTGTATAAGAAAGCAACTGATTTCTGTGGATTGATTTTGTATCCTGCCACATTACTAAATGGCTGTATAAGTTCTAGTAGTTTGGGGGTGGAGTCTTTTGGGTTTCCCATATAAAGTATCATGTCATCTGCAAAGAGAGAGAGTTTGACTTCTTCTTTGCCAATTTGAATATATTTGTTTCTTTTTGTTGTCTGATTGCTGTTGGTAGGACTTCTAGTACTATGTTGAACAACAGTGGTGAGAGTGGGCATCCTTGTCATGTTCCTGATCTGAATGGGAAGGCTGTCAATTTTTCCCCCATTGAGAATGATATTAGCTGTGGGTTTTTCATAGATAGATTTTATGAGGTTGAGGAATGTTCCCTCTATCCCTATACTTTGAAGAGTTTTAATCAGGAACGGATGCTGTATTTTGTCAAATGCTTTTTCTGCATCAACTGAGAAGACCATGTGGTTCTTCTCTCTTCTCTTACTGATTTGTTTTATTGTATTGATTGATTTGCGAATGTTAAACCACCCTTGCATCCCAAGAATAAATCCCACCTGGTCCTGGTGGATAATATTTTTAATGTACTGTTGGATCCTATTAGCTAGGATCTTGTTGAGAATCTTGGCATCCATATTCATCAGGGATATTGGTCTGAAATTCTCCTTTTTGATGGGGTCTTTGCCTGGTTTGGGGATCAAGGTAATGCTGGTTTCATAGAAAGAGTCTGGAAGTTTTCCCTCTGTTTCTGGTTTTTTTTTTTTTTTTTTTNTTTTTTTTTTGGAACAGCGTCAGGAGAATAGGTATTATTTCTTCTTTGAAGGTTTGGTAGAATTTCCCAGGGAATCTGTCAGGTCCTGGACTCTTGTTTTGGGGGAGGTTTTTGATCACTGCTTCAATCTTGTTACTAGATATTGGCCTATTCAGGTTGTCAATTTCTTCCTGTTTCAGTCTTGGAAGTTTATAGGTTTCCAGGAATGTATCCATTTCTTCTAGGCTGCTTAACTTATTGTCATATAACTGTTGATGATAGTTTCTGATGACTGTTACTATTTCCTTGGAGTTAGTCGTGATCTCTCCCCTTTCATTCATAACGGACACATGAAAAAATGTTCATCATCACTAGCCATCAGGGAAACTCAAATCAAAACCACATTGAGATACAACCTTACACCAGTTAGAATGGCCAAAATCAAGAGGTCAGGAAACAACAAGTGTTGGACAGGATGTGGAGAAAGGGGAACCCTCTTACACTGTTGGTGGGAATGCAAGTTGGTGCAGCCACTTTGGAAAACAGTGTGGAGATTCCTCAAAAAAATTAAAAATAGAGCTACCCTATAACCCTGCAATTGCACTACTGGGTATTTATCCCAAAGATACAGATGTAGTGAAAAGAAGGACCATATGTACCCCAATGTTCATAGTAGCAATGTCCACAATTACCAAACTGTGGAAAGAGCCCAGATGGCCTTCAACAGACGAATGGATAAAGAAGATGCGGTCCACATATATAATGGAATATTATTCAGCCATCAGAGTGGATGAATACTCAACTTTTGCATCAACATGGACGGGACTGGAGGAGATTATGTTGAGTGGAATAAGTCAGATGGACAAAGTCAATTATCATATGGTTTCACTTACTTGTGGAACATAAGGGATAAAATGGAGGACTTTAAGAGAAGGAAAGGAAAAGTGAATTGGGGTAAATCGGAGGGGGAGATGAACCATGAGAGACTGAGGACTCTGAGAAACAAACTGAGGGTTATGGAGGAGAGGAGGGAAGGGGGATGGGTGAGCCTGGTGGTGGGTATTAAGGAGGGCACGTATTGCATGGAGCACTGGGTATGGTGCATAAATAATGAATCTTGGATCACTGAAAAAATAAAGGAAAAAAATGTATATGTTGCTTTGAGTAAAATAAACCTTTTATTTTTTTTTTGAAGGAAGAATCAGTATTTTATTTAAAAAAAAAACAGATCCTTACCATCTTGCAGGAGAGTATAAACCTTTTAACAGTATTTCTTCTTCCAATCCATGAGCATGGATTATCTTTCCATTTCTTTGTGCTGTCTTCAGTTTCTTTCATCATTGTTTTATAGTTTTCAGAGTACAGATTTTTCATCTTTTTGGTTAAGTTTATTCCTAGGTATTTTACTATTTTTGGTGCAACTATAGATGGGATTGATTCCTTAATTTCTCTTTCTGCCATTTCATTATCAGTGTATAGAAACAAAATGCCTTTTTGTTCATTGATTTTGTATCCTGTGACTTTACTGAATTCACTTATCAGTTCTAGTGATTTTTTTGATAGAGTCTTTAGGTTTTCTATATAAAGTATCATGTCTTCTACAAATAATGAAAGTTTTGCTTCTTTCCCAGCAATTTGGATGCCTTTTGTTTCTTTTTGTTTTCTGATTGTGATGGCTAGTACTTCTAGTACTATGTTTACTAAAAGTGGTGAAAATGGACATCCTTGTCTTTTTCCTGACCTTAGGAGAAAAGCTTTCAGTTTTCGCTCATTGATATGATGTTAATTGTGGATTTTTCATATGAGGCCCTTATTATGTTGAGGTATGTTCCTTCCAAACCTACTTTGTTGAGGGTTTTTATCATGAATGCCATTGTATTCTTTTAAATGCAAATTTCCAGAGGATCTGAGGAAAGAGTCAGAACATGATGGCATAATATGTTTTGCTTTTTACATCTTAGTTATGTCATTATTCTCATAATTTAAGCATAATTTACTTTTTGCAAATTAATGCAAAACATTTTTTGCAGTGTACTACTGGGAGTTTTGGAATAGAATATACATTTGCTGTTGCCAGGATTTTATTTTATGGATGATTATTCAGTAAATCCCTGTTATTGCATTGGAATTCTTTTCTGTACTGCAAAATCATATTTCACATTTGGGCTCCATACTTTTTTAACAGCTTGCCCCTACTTCCAAAATCCTCTAAAAATAGGCACATATCAATTTAGACTCTTTGTGGCTGCTCTTGACTTTATCTTTTCTTTAATTTTCACAGTATCTAAATTTGGGACAGTGTTCAAGGTGGATGGTCTGCCAAGGCAGACCTTCAAGAGCAGGCAGTTGATCTAGGAAGTTTCAGGGGTAGTTTGGGGAAGAATGTGAGGGCTTGTCTATGAAGAGTTAGGTAAGCCTGACAATGATCATTAAACAGGAATCAGGAGCAATAGATCCCAGGGAGAAAGTAGCAAGGAAGCACTTACTGGAAAATTACTTCGGCGACAGATTCTTAGGTCCTAAGAGGATCACTGTGACAGAGTTTTAGATCCAGAGCCTCTTGAATTCTTGGCAATATTTCTAGATATGTAAAAAAAGACATATTAATAGTGACTCAATTAATATAACTGAAATGAAGACATTCTTCATGGTGAGTAAAACAATAGTTTGTCATGGAAAAAATATCAAGGTTGAAATGAAAACAATAGGAAATTTAGTTAATCAGCAGGTGGATTTTGATTTCCGAACATGTGTATCACACTATATTAGGCATTAGGAAGTATAAAAATGTAGTAGAGCATTGATTTAGCCTTCTAGAAATTTGTAATACAGTTGCAGAAATACCATTCTTCATTCTAGAGAAATAAAATATTTTTAAAAACTTCAGAGAAGTGTTTGTGACAAATTGTTTGTTTGCTCCTGAGACATATGACATCTGGTACATTATGTGAACTAAAGCTAAAAGAACAATTTGTTGTTCATCTCTTAAAAGTAATCCTGCCAGTTCATAAATTCACTTCAAGTCAATTTTCCCAATAGTTTTCTCCTTACATACTATGAACCTGAGCAGCATTGAGAGAAATTGATAATTATAGTCTCCTTTATAATTTGCCTTGTAAAATCTTCTCATTAAGATTCACTTTGTGGTACCCTGCCTGGATTGCTAATTCTTTTCAATGAGAATGCTTTGGCTGAGTTGTGTTATTAATCAAAGTGTATACCTCCAAGAAACTTTCTATGAGGGGCAAAGAAATAGTGATGATACAAGAGAAAAGGAAACCATTAATGTGAAATCCATATACCATGTTACTCCTTTTTTCCCTGGTGGGAAAGGTAGTTTTAGATTTCTGGAAATAGTATTTACATAAAAACTTTCTTTGTGACTAGGTGACAATATTGAGATGACAAGATTATGACATGATTTAGTCTCATTAATATATCTTAATACTTCACTGTTTGCTTTGCCAACATTTCAGTCCTCTTTGACCAGCTTTTTAAAAAGTTTTTACTGTACAATGAGATGTGTAACAGGTCCTGTGCAAGAGAGAAGGTTCTGTTCTTATGGAAGAAGAATGTCATATATAAAGACAATGAACATTTTTTTAACCACTGTGACAGATCAAGGTTTCTTTTATCTCCATCACTTTATACATTTCCATGATGCAGTACTTGACAGTTTTCTTTTGGAATTAGCTCCATGAAATATCATGTTCACTTATGATTTAAGTGGCTACTTAATATCAATTCAGCAATTTCAGGGAAGGGCTCTCTCCTCACAGACTATAGAAAATGGTTTTTGCTTCCATGGTTTTGGAAGCTTCCAAACTAAAGAAATGGTGGGCAAAAGACAACATTTAGAGAAGAAAGAGTCAAGCATTATTTTGAATACATGCCCATGAGTAATAAATATAAGATGACTTAACAGCATGTGTGTGTGGTAAGACCAATGATCCTTCATAATGGACATAGTTTCCCCCAAAGAATCCTTGTTCCAAATCATTTCTTTTATTTTTATAAGCATTTCTTGCATTAAAAGCTTTAGATTAACAAATATTCCATATGTTTATATATCGAGTTTTTGCCATGTATACAAGGAAAAGAATCTTCATGGGTCTCCCAGATATAGTATGAAATGAAGAGAGAAAGATGGCCTTGGCTCCAATGAATATATCACTGGGCAGTTTCTCACAGAATTAAATAGTCACTTGTCTGTACTCTGCAAAGTGAGCAGTCAGAATTGAGCAAAACTCTTATATGAAAAGAGACTTGAGAAAGCCCAAATTTTTCTTTTGGTGTTCCCTCTAAATTTTTAATTTTTTCTTTTCCACCTCATAAATACCTCTGAGGTAGAAAACATAGAATGGCGGACACTCCCAGAAAAACCCATGAGGCGATAAGTGAGGCAACCCACTAGAGAAGTAACTCTTGGGTTAGAGGTCAAATAGAAGTAAATGAATAAGCTGAGGAGTCAGGCCAACCTCTGTAATCATATTTGGGTTGAATCTAGCACTGACCAACATGTGACTTCAACAGTTACTTTAGTTTGTTTATCTGTAAAATGGTGACAACAATAGTACTTACCTGAATAAAGTTGATGGTGATTGATAGTGTAATGCTTATAAAACATATAACGTAGTACCTAGCATAAAATGAACACTAAAAAATTACTAGTCATTACCACAAGAATGAAATGCACTAACAAATTCTATTTATTATTTGGGAGACAAAAAGTCTGAAGATAAAAATGAAGGGAAAGAAAATACATGGGGAATATAGAACGCTGAAGTACAAAAATGCTGAGCTAAGTCTTTAAAGATGGATGTATCCAGCTGGTACATGAGGCCCTTCCAGATACCAGGTCAGCATGAGCAGAAAGAATAGCACATGGATATAAAGTTCCATGGTGCAGGCAGGGAACTACAACATGGTTAGTTAGTATTGCAGGTGCGTACTGTGTAAGTTGGGGGAAGTGGGAGATACGATTTCAGAACTATGTAAAGGCTGTCTTTACTTATTTTATGTACATAGTTTATGCCTGCCCTTATGCACAGCAGAATACCATTGAGTGGGTATAATCAGAGAGTAGTCTGACCTATTCTCCCAGACTGTTATGAGAGCAGAGATTTAAATAATAAATACAGTTCTCTTGGGATAGTCCTTTCTTAAAACTCTTCATCTTGCTGTTAGTACTTTTTTTTAAAAGATTTTATTTATCTATTTGAGAGAGAGAGAGAAAGAGAGAGAGAGAGAGCAGAAGCAGGGAGGGAGAGAGAAGGAGAAGCAGACTCCCTGCAGGGCAGGGGGCCCAATGTGGGACTCGATCCCAGAACCCTGGGATCATGACCTGAGCTGAAGACAGACACTCAATCGACTAAGCCACCCAGGTGCCCAGTATTTTTTTTTTAAATCTACTTTCTACCTACCCATCCATTTTCCTCTTAGGTTTCTGATTTGAGCTCACTCCTGCACTCATGCATTGATTTTGATTGTGTGCTTTTGTTATTTATCATTTAACCACAAACCTGTTTTATTGCTTTTTATATAACTTTCTAGTAAGCACATAAGAGGGAGGGTAGATTTGTCCTCTTTGTCGTCATAGAAATATTTAGATAGAAAATCACACTAATGTTCAGATTACTTTGTAAATTAGAATTTTCTTATAAAATATATTGGATTTCTATGTAAAAGTCTATTCCCCACTTGTACAAATGTGTTTCAGTTAGGACAAAGATAGAACTACTTTAATAGTCCAATATATAACAGCAGACATGCAATCCTTGTATTCTGGAAAAATTGTGAACTTAGGATCACATCAAATGTTAATTTTTTTGTCCTCTCACTAATGCCTGTCACCATGACTCTCCTATAGAACTCATATTCTCTCTGTAGCAAGCGTGATGATTTCCTATGTGCCAAACAGAAGGGAAATTTAATTTTAAACTTTGGGAAATGGAAAAGCAATAGAGAAAGTTACTGAAGGGGTTTGAAAGTATACTAGAAACATCAAAGATAAAAACAAAATGATTTTGGTAATCCTTAGTGCTTGTTCTTAATACTAATTGTTGCATTCTGAAATTCAGCTAAGGAGGCTGAGAAGTGCCGAGTATATTTCACATTGTGTTCTAGCAGACGGTTAAGTAGTGTTTTTTTCTCTACCTCATTCATCTAAAGCTCTTTCATCTGTATTAAAATTGTCCCACAGGAAAAAATAAGTTTCAGAAATGTTTGTGATCCTTTATTTTGGGGGAAAATCCATTTTCTATGATTTCTATCAAGTACGGAAACCTATTTAAAGGAATTAACTGTGATAATTCACTGCTTTGAATTGATTCCTTTGTAGTATTGCTTTCCACACTTTCATTTTATTTCATTCAATTCGAGTGTCTTTATCTTGAAGTTTTATGATCAAAAATCTATACAAAGTATATACATTGTGTGTATATCCGAAATACGAAAAATCTGCTTAAAATACAGCTTTCAAACAATTCCTTTTATGACAGAATTCCTCATCTCTACTCCATCCTCTGATGTCCATCTTTTGCTGGCTCATTCATCATTTAAATACATTATACAGCAGGGATTGTATCAACCCTTGTCAAAATTCTGTTTGAGTTCACTCTTTGAACATGGTGTGTGTTGGGGGCAGGTGAGTAACATCCACTGCTTAAAATTAAGTACAAGTGTTAAAAAACAATTTTAACAAAGTATCACAAAAGGAAACTAACAAATATACGAAAAGAAAATTGGCTTGTGTTTTTATATACAGAGATTTGTTTTTTGTGAATCTCAGAATCAGAAAGTTAATAATGTGAGACAGTAGGACTAGTGTCTTAACTGGAAATGGTGCATCCTTCCAGGTGTGCTCCTCAAGTAACCTCTTCAAGAATGTTTTCTCTACTTCTGGTTACACTCATTCAAGACTAATGTTGACATCTTTTGTAAGAGCCTATTTCCAAGCCCTTGGTCCATCTTAATCTTTATTGTCTTCTAATTTCACCAGTCCAACCATGAACGCAGATAGACTAGAGCACAGCTGTAGCAAAAAATCAAAGGTATGAGTTAATATTCAATATCTTCATGGTTCTGAAGAGCCATCTGAAGGATTTTTTTTAAATGGCACTAATCTGAAAAACAACTGTAATGTCACTGGCACTCTGTACAGAATTAGAAAGCTATTTAAATAATGTGTCATGGGCTCTAAAGGTGGTTGCCAAAGAAGAGTTCCAAAAATATCTTGAGCAACAAAAGCATCAGTGTACTTTTAAAGAACTCCACACACATTTGGATGAACGTATTTCAGTGTTAGCAGGAAATCTGGTATGATTTTCTTTCTTTTTTTTTTTTTTTTTTTTTAAGATTTTATTTATTTATTAGACAGAGAGAGAGATCACAAGTAGGCAGAGAGGCAGGCAGAGAGACAGGGAGAGGAGGAAGCAGGCTCCCCGCTGAGCAGAGAGCCCGACGCGGGCCTCGATCCCAGGACCCTGAGATCATGACCTGAGCCGAAAGCAGAGGCTTTAACCCACTGAGCCACCCAGGCGCCCAATCTGGTATGATTTTCTAGGAATGTGAATTGGACCATTTTACTCCTCTTAAATTTTTTTTTCAGATTCCCTGTAATCTATGTAGTGATTTTAAACTTTCTAAAAGTAAGTATCACTAAAAACAAGGAAGAGCAAACATGAAATTTCTTTGCCTTGAAATTAAAAATGTTTCTGAATGTTTTATTTACTTCATAATTTAAGAGACTTTTAAAATTTTACTGTCAAACAGAATAGACCAAAAAGTTGCATCATATTTCTCCTCTATATTTTAATACCACACTGATATTACCTTTAATATTTATGCATTCATCCATTCTGCTCATCCAAAAAATACTAATTGAATACCTGCTATACAATATAGAGTATTAAATGATGGGATTTTATGTATCTCCCTATATTTTATCTGTTTATATGAATATGTCTCTTAATAAATTTAATTTGTTGATAGCAAGGACTCTGATATTCCAATGACTAGCATAATGCTTAGAACAAAGAAGATGCTGAGAAAATATTGAAAGAGTAAAAATGTTTATTAACAATTATTTATAAAAGTTTATGATACATTATATATTTCCCTTTGAGTTCTTATTCCAGCATCAACCCCCTCAAATCTGTCATGTGTGTTTTTATGAGTCATTTATCATAAATCCAAATCCAAAACTCTTCCCAATTTGATATATTTGTCTTATATCTAACTTTCCAAGTTTTGCACCAGAAAGTTCAAAAGTCCACATCTTAAGAAAGATGTCTAAGGCTTTCAATTGTCCTATGCCTATTCTCTCAGTTTAAACTCCTATGACTCCCATCCACTCCATTACATTCCATTTTGTTTCATAATTCTTTACACATGATTTTTTCATTTTGCCTAGACTTTCCTTCTCTCTCAGATGTAGCAAATTCCTACTCTTTCTTCAACACCCAGCTGAGTCATTTCCATGTTTATGAAAGCTTCCTTGACCCCCAGTTGTAACCACTTCTCCTTGCGTAGGCTTTGCCTAATTTATACTTGCCTTGAGATACTCCCCAAATCATGTTCCCAAGGAATTTATTTCTGTAGGATACTAACAAATGTTCTTGCAGGGAGAAAAGGAAGTGGGGAATATCCTCTGCTCCAAAAAAATTTAAGAGTTGGGTGTTAAGTAAAATTAAGCAGTTGTTTTTATTCCTGGACTTGTCAGAGGCTTTATAGTTCTCATATTCACTGTGAATTTTTAAGAGTAGACTAGACTGTAAAATATACAGTGTTTCCCATGTATATGTCTCTATGGAACACCCCATCTTCCATACAAGACTGAACATCCCATGAAACTCAGGTATTCTACTAATTGTAGTTTATGAGAGCTCTATTATTTTACTTATTATGATTATTTCCTAAGATACTGTAGGTTCCTTAAACTCGGGGTCTTTGTGCTATGTATCATTTCTTACTCTTAGTAGAATCACATGGCACAAATCACAAATCACATGTCAGTATGGAGATAAGATAAATATAATTTCTTCATCTGCCTTATTTGTTGTGATTGTGTTTGAAGTAGTAAGTATAAACATTGGGTGAATTAATAAATAAGTGAAGCATATAAATAAAATGAAAATTAAATTTGTCCTGTATGTTATCTTTTTAGGAGTTAAAGTTTTCATATGCTAAATTTCACCATTACAGCATATTTTTAATAGTTAGAACACTTCAAAAGTAATACACACTAAAATTATGTTTTGGTAAACATCTATTTTAATAACTATTTAATGTTGGTAATTATTTAATATTTTTCATTATTTTGAACATTATCCATTGGAATTTTATTAAAAAGGGTAAAATTATGTAAACTATATTTAAACCTATATTTTAAATATTTATTTATTTTTAATTTATTTAATTAGGAGAGAGGGAGAGGGAGAGGTAGTGAGAGAGGGAAAGAGAGAATCTTAACAGGCTCAACACCCAGTGTGGAACCTGATGCAGGACTTGATCCCATGACCCTGAGATCATGACCTGAGCTGAAATCAAGAGTCATACACCTAACCTACTGAGCTACCCAAGCATTCCTAAACCTATATTTGAAAAGGCATGAAACTCTCTAACTTTTCTCTGTAACAGAGATCTCTTTATATTATAAGATTAAACAAGAAAATATTCATACGGATGAACAGCAAATTGCTGCTAAGGTGCAAACTTAGGTATATAGATTTATATTTATTTTTGTTCCATTCTAAGTCTACATAGCTGGTGAAGGTTTTTTCTCACATGTGTTGTAATGAGCAAATGGTTGAAAACATACTAAGACCATTGCTACTCATTGCCAGCCCAATTTGTCACAATGTTAAAGATTTTAGTAAAAAAAAAAAAAGACTTTGTTTTGTGAATGTTAATTGGTTTGAAGGCATTTCTCTGGTTGTTTTATTTAATTCACTAATCAATTTGATGAAAGAAATAAAATATTGACCAAATTTTTTTGCATACACATTCTATCTCACTTTTTAAACATCACTTTCCCAGTGTTAGATCATAGCCTGAGAAGTCAGAAAAGCATTCTATTATCATTTCTCTTCTACTTTTTCCCTCTGAAATATGATTATTTTCTTAACTATTACTTTAAAATCCAGAGAGAAAGTAATTTTTAGAGAAATCTTAGTAAGGAACATTTTAAGTGCATCACTGAAACCCCATTCCCTATTTGGATAGGGTTCTTATGAAGCATAGAGGAGCATTAAAGAATCAGAACTTATTATCAATCCTCACTGGGTAGATATATGGATTTAATATATTCTTTTAAAGATTTTATTTATTTGAGAGAGAGAGAGCTTGAGAGAGAGAAGAGTGAGCAGCAATGGGGGGCGGGGAGGAGAGAGGGAAAAGGAGAAGCAGGCTCCCCACTGAGCAGGGAGTCCTATGCGGGGCTTGATCCCAGGACCCTGGAACATGTCCCAAGCCAAAGGCAGACACTTAACTGACTGAGCCACCCAGGTGCCCCATGGGTTTATATTTGTCTTGAGTGATTTGACACAAATTCCACACTTCCATTCAAAAATATAATCTTTTTTCACATTGAAGTTACATTTGTTGTCTCCTAAACTACTCTACAGATGTCCTATTCAACACATGAAAATTTCTTAAGATTGTTTCTTTTCAGAACAAAGGAGAGGACTCGGGTTTATTCATACAACTCACCTCAATTAAGTGATAAAATCAATGAGAATAATGGGCCATTTAAGCGCAAGTATTAGTCATTCATTTTTTATATGACTTGACTACTCTTTTTATAATGAAGTAAAGTATAAAACAGAAACATCCAGACTATCTCCCAGCAGAGTTAATATATACATTTAAGTATTCATGAAAATGTAAGTTATGTTTTTCATAGTGACAGTTCCACTGACAGTCAAGAACACTATGCCATGTCCACATAGTATATAGATTATGGTAACATAAAAATAATTTTGGAGGAAGACAGATGTGGCCAACAAGTACATGAAGAAGCATTCGACATCACTAATCATCACAAATCAAAACCACAGTGAGATATCATCTCATACCTGTTAGAATGGCTACTATCAAAAGACCAGAGATAACAAATGCTCGAGAGAATACGGAGAAAAGGGAACACTTATGTTCTTTTGGTAGGAATATAAATTGGTACAGCCACTATAGAAAACAGTGTGGAGGTTCTTCTAACAGCTGAAAATAGAACTGCCATATGATCCAGCAATCCTACTTCTGGGTATATATCTGAAGGAAATGAAATCACTAACTTGAAGACATATTTTTACCTCCATGTTCATTGCAGCACTATTTATAATAGCTAAGATTTGTAAAAAACCTAAGTGTCCATCAACAGAGGAATGGGTAAAGAAAATGTGATATATTTATACATATAATGAAATATTCTTCAGCCCTACACAAGAATGAAATCTTGCCATTTGTGACATGGATGAAGTGTCAAGGCATATGCTAAGTGAAATAAGTCAGAGAGAGAGAGAGAGAGAGTGACAAATACTTTATGATCTCATTTATGTGTGAAATCTTTAAAAAAAAATCAACCTCATAGAAACAAAGAGTAGATTGGTGGTTGCCAGAGGCTGAGGGGGTGGGTGAAGTGAAGAGATGTTGATCAAGGGTGACGAGCTTTTATAAGTTGAATACTTCCTGGGCATCTAATATACATCTTGATGACTATCATTATCCATACTGTATTGTATACTTGAAAGTTGGTAAGAGTAGATCTTAAATTTTCTCACCACACTTAAAAAAAGTAATTATGTGAGGTAATAGATGTGTTAACTAATCTTGCTGTGGTAATCATTTTACAATATATACATGTTTCAAAGGATCATGTTGTACATCATACGCTTACACCTAAGGGTAATCCATCAGGGTTATGTGTCAGTTATATCTCAATAAACCTGGGGAAAAGAATATGCTTGTGTTAGATTAATTTTAAAAGTACACTAGGTAGAAAAATATTTAACTTGCATATGACTGGTCAGACTTCAGTGTTTAAATACTCTTTTTATTTGGGCATTTTCTGAATCTCAGTATTAAAAAGGAGAAAAGAGGCTATAATTCAATCAGACATCCAAATTACTGACAACATTCTGAATGTTTAGGAATTAGGATCATACCTTCCCCCAAGCCTACTCTAAATATTTTGTCCCTGTCTGCACAGTACCTAATTTTTTTAGCTTTCTTTAATTAATTATGTCTCATGAAAGAGGGAACTTCTTATAAAACAGAAATACTCAAACTTCAGTGAACTTAAAGTTTATCTAGAAAGCTTGTTAGAATGCAAATTCCTAGGACACAAAGCCAAAAATCCGATCAATAGGTCTTGGTTTTAACTTAGCAACCTGATTTGAAGGAGCCTCTAGGTGAATCTTGCAGATGCTCTCCAGATCCCATTTCAGTAACACTGCAGGAGACAATGATTCACAGTCCCAGGAACGATGTCTAAAGAGTATACAGTTCTGGTGTGTATAGGACCATCCTGCACACAGGAAATTTCAATCCAGGAGATGGGCATAACAGGAAGGGAGTACAGATGATAGTGTAATTCATGAGTAATGTAGAGTGATGGTCACTATGTGTCTGAGGATCCAAGAACAGTCCCACCCTCCCTCCTTCAACTCAAGGACCAGAGGGTAAGAAAAAGAGATTCAGCCATAGTCGACTTTCTAGGACAGGCAGAAACTACCTTGGATATTTCAGCCTGCTTTTGTAACTTAATTTCAGGTCCCTTTGGATGGTGTAACTAAGATTACTTTTCTACAATGAGTATCAGAACTGAGATTTCTCCCTTTCAAATACATTGCTCTTAAATATGTAGCAAGGCTTTGACTTTTCAGATAGATAGAAAAATAGATAGATAGATAGATAGATAGATAGATAGATAGATAGATAGATAGATGATTGCCATAGCCCACAAAATATGTTCTATCTCCTTGACATGCCACCCATGCCCTATACTACTAGTGGTATTTTTTTTTTCTCTGTTCCTTTGCTCCTTTCTTTGATTTGCCCTACATTTCAGTCAAATTGGGTAATCTACCTTTCCCAAACTCATCCTAGTTGTTATTGTGGCTATACTTTTCGGACACTCATCTATCTGATGTGCTATTTCCACATGTCTAATTCTACCAGTCTTTCAAGACCTAACTTAAATGTCACCTCTACCTGGAAATCATTTGTTCTTCATGATCAGAGAGAGTTCTTTTCAATTTTCACAGCAATTTTAGCTTTATTTTCTTTTCTGAACATTTCTATGTTCTCATTTCTGTTATGGTATCTGCATTTAGAGCCTCTCCTTTTTGAAACTTTAAGTTCCTTGGAATCAAGAATTTGCACGTGCACTTATGTGTATGTGTGTATGTGTGTGTCTGTGTGTGTTTTCCTCTTCAAATTTCCCTTTGCATATAGGTTTATACATATGATATGTATGCAAAATATTTTTAATCATTGCCTTCTCCTCTGTCCCTCAAAAAGGAGGGAGAAAACAGGGCAACTTGAAAATGTGAGAATTGAAATTTCATAGGCTAAGTGCTTTCTAATCATTTACATGTCTCTCTCTTTTTTTTAAAGATTTTATTTATTTATTTGACACACAGAGAGAGATTACAAGCAGGCAGAGAGGCAGGCAGAGAGAGAGGAAGAAGCAGGCTCCCTGCTGAGCAGAGAGCCCGATGCGGGGCTCGATCCCAGGACCCTGAGATCATGACCTGAGCCGAAGGCAGAGGCATTAACCCACTGAGCCACCCAGGCGCCCCATTTACATGTCTCTTTGCCTATTAATAAAATCTAAAATTGCATTACAGTAGTTTTTAAGTAATTTTTATGACTGCTGTTGTTTAACTTTTACTACCAGTCACATCGTTGACCATTAAAAGCTGTAGGATTTTTAAAAATATTACCTTCTATTTACCCACACAAGTTTTCGTTATTTTGTGTTTATACAACTTTCAAACCCATGCAGCATTTTAATGATATTTTTAATGTTGTCCTTTATTCTATCCTTTCCAGATATTTTTGATCTTGATTAGCTCTGCTAATAAATAGGCTAGCTGTCTCCCTCACTGCCCCACTCCCTCATTCTCAGCTCTGACTAATATGGTCATTGGAGAAGCTTAACTTTTCTGTCTTTAAGCAATTCATTGATAAAAATGAACAGGACGGGGAAAAGAATAGAGAACTCTATTCTGATTGGCATCAGTTGAAATCAGCACATTTTGAGACTTCCAAGATGACTATAATCCTCCATCTTATCAGTAGAGATATCATGAGAGACGTTTCACTTATCACTGTAATCAACATCTATTCTTTTTATTTTTCTGGTATGCCCGGTTCATCACAATAAAAAGAAGCAAGTTCCTACATTAATCAAGTAACTTAAAGTTTTGTGGTATAAACCAATTAACAGTTTGGGGCAATTTACATAATGCTTATCCAGTGTTAGCTATATATTTATATTTTAATCAATCCTTACCGAGAAGACCCTATTTATTTTTTTAAAATAGTGAAAATATAGTTTTGCTCTAATATGCTAGGTTTATACCAAATAAGCAACTTGCTTCTAGGTGATTATTTTGGTCTCTGTCATCCGTGCTTTCAGTAAGTATAACCTAGAAAAATAAAAATAAGTAAATAATTAATTTACTAGGTTAATGTGAATTGTGCCATGAGAGGAATTTACATTTAAAATTAAAATTTTTAAAATGCTGTCAATTTGGAGTGCCTTCTCTGTGAAAGACCTGATCTGGTCTGGGGGGTCAGGGATTGTTTGTGAGTTCAGAAGCATAAGAGTAAGGCAACAAAGGAGAGGTTGGCAGTGGAGTTGGGGGAGGAGGGCAGATTATTTGAGGTAAAGAGAGGAGCATCTGCAGAGGTTCAGAGATGGGGAAGTAGTCTATGCTTTTAGAAAATGAAAGGCAGCAGTTGTGACTGTTGTATAGAATGAGAGGAAGCATAGGAAGGAGACTTGGGATCTTACAGAGCCTTCCTGCAGGCCACCTGTTAATTTTAGATTTTAGGCCAAAGGGAATGTGAAGACAAAAGGTTTACTTGCTTATTTGTATTTTGTTTGTTTGTTTTAATTAGGGGTGAACTATAATCAGATTTGTTCTATAAGAGATTATTCTGGCTGCTCTTTAGGGAATGGACTAGAAAACAGCACAGATGATGAATGAATACCATTTAGGAGGCTTTTGCAGAGGTGAAGGAGAAAGATAACAGTGCCTTGGAGCAAGTAATGGCAAAAAAGGATAGAGACGAATGACATAAAGAGAAGTTTAGGAAATAGAATTGGCAAGACTTAATAATTGATTGAATGAGTGATGAGTAAAAAAGAAAAAGCCAAGGCCTGTCCAGCTGGGTGGATGTTAATTAAATAGTTGCCCAAGGACAAATAGTTAATAAGGATTAGGGATTTGGACCTTATTCAGAATTTGTGCTTTTAACATTGTAGTCCTCTGCAATCCAGCTTAACATGGCCAAGGGTTCCAGTATTTGAAATTTTACAGTAAGACTTTAGTATGTGGTGACATCCTGGAGAGACACATGCAATGCAAAGTGGATGCTGGAGCAGATTCAGATTCTGTTATTCTGAAATAATTGTGGTGATTCTTCAGAGAAGCTGCGAAATATGGGGTTCTTTCATTCATGTTTTGTTCTGTAAACTGCTGGTAGCAATAATAAGTATAATGAGGTAATTCAAGGTAAAATGAAAAATAAACATTCCTTAGGATCCTTGGATGAAAGAAAAACTTTCTCCCAATATAAAATCATATATTTTCTGTATAATTTTATATCTTATTTTGTCTTACTGAATAATACTAAAACTTTGATGTGTCTTCTCAAATACTGTGTAACCATTTGTTCAGATCAGGAGAATTAATTACATCTGATATGAGGTAGAATGTCTCTTTTTTTTAAATGCAAATACCCTTAGTAATGTAAAGTAGTAAATCTCAACCCATAATGTTCTTTTCCCTTCTGGTTAAAAGTTAATCACAACAAGAATTATAGCCACAGAATTTCATCTTTAAAAATGTTGCCACCAAGAGGTAACTTTGTCACTAAGCAGAAATGGTGCATTCCCCCCCCCATATCCTTAAATTTTTGGATTTGCTTCCAAAGATTTCCTTCCAAAATGTGCAATTTCAAGTTTCTTCCACAGCCTGAATACTATTCCCTATGCCATGTATTAATTTTTTAAATGTAATTACCTGTGGACACTGCACACTTTGAGATAAAAAAGGGAATAATAAAATATGTGTGATTATTTTAAATGTTTTAGAGCCCCACAGATGGTGACATAGATTTGTCTCCTTCACAAGCCTACCCAGTTTATTCCTTTTTCAGCAGAGGAAAATCAAATGATGCCAGTTTATGCCAGATCTGTGGAGGATGAACAGGTCCGTGGCTCTAACTGCAATCCTTAGTGTGGTCAGGGACTGGGAGGCGGGGGGCGAGGGGGGGCAGGCATTGGGAGGAACATGGCAATTATCAAGTGAAAAGTAATAAGTTGTTTTGCAGAACAGAACATTTTTTATCCCTAGTGATAAAGGGCTCATAATTGAGTAAATTAAGAACTAATGATAGGTTCTGAAAGTAAAGGTTAAGAAGCTGCACTTAACATATGCTTTTGGGGCATTTGGGTGGCTCAGTTGGTTAAGCCTTTGCCTCAATTTCAACTCAGGTCATGATCTCAGGGTCATGAGATTGAGCCCCACACTGGGCTCTGTGCTCAACCTGGAGTCTGCTGGAGATTTTCTCACTTCCTCTTCCTCTGCCCATCCCCCTGCTTGCCAAATAAGTAAATAAATAAATAAACATATGCTTTTACTGAGAATGTCACTGTGGTAGGGTGGTTAAGAGCACAGGCTCTGGACTCTGGCTTCCAGCACCATCACTTACTAGCTCTATGCCCTTTGCCAAGTTAATTTAACTTAAAAGAGATAATCACAGGGTTGTTGGGAGGTTTAAATGACATGACCTATAGAGCTCTCAGGACAGCGCCTGGTACATGGTTAGCCCTGGAGAAATGTTAGTTATTACTATTATTTTTACTCTCATGCACTTAGCCAGCCATACCCTTCAGTAATAAGGACAGTGATGCACACTTGGTAGAAGAGAAACTCGGTGATTGGTACAAGAACACACCTTCTTTTTCATGTCTCACCTATTGTCTATTTGACCTATTAATGTATTATGTTTTTCCTCTTCTGCTGGTGTACATACCATGGTCCATATAAAATTATAACTGGAGTAGTCCTTATTTTATTTTTTTTAAGATTTTATTTATTTATTTGAGAGAGAAAGAAAGAGAAAGAGCGTGAGTAGGAAGAGGGGCAGAGGGAGAGGGGAAAAGCAGGCTCCCTGCTGAGCCTGGGGCTGGATCCCAGGATGCTGGGATCATAGCCTGAGCCAAAGGCACACATTTAACCCATGGACCCACCCAGATATCCTGGTAATCCTCACTTTAAATCTTATTGGTACAGCCATATGAGGGTCTCACCTTTAGAAACCCTCAATCTGTTAAAAAAACAAAACCAAAACAAAACTAAAAAACCCTACATTGTTCAGGTTAATAATATCATATATATCAAGTGTATTGAAGTATATGATATATAATAAAGTTCTACCAAAGAAAGCAAATTTTCTACCACAAGATTTATATGCCTTTATAACCATGGAATTATGATCTCAACTAATGAAAGACCATGCATTATAATTAAAATATACGTAAGTGGCATAAAAATGCACATATCACTGATAGCACTCAAGAAATGTAGATGGGCCTTATTCAGCAGCTCCTGAACACAATCTCTTGGTTTCCTTTGCAAGGTGAGTCTATGTTTTAAAAAAGAAAGAATATGAATGTATTGAAAACATTTGCTGCTTTGGCTCTAAAAACAGGGAAATAATGAGGAAATAGAGAAAAGGAACCCCTGTGCACTGTTGGTGGGAACGCAAACTGGTGGAGCCACTGTGGAAACTGTATGGACGGTCCTCTAAAGCTAAAAATAGAACTACCATATGATCCAGCAATCCCATTTCTGGGCATATATCCAGAGGAAATTAAATTACTATCTCAAAGTGATACTGGATCCTATGTTTATTGCAACATTATTCACAATTGCCAAGGCATGAGAACAACCTATGTTTCCATCAACAGATGAATAAAGAAACTGTGATATATATCTATAGTAGAATATTATTCAGCCATAAAAAGGAAGAAATTCGCCCATTTGTACAACATAGATGGGTCTTGAGGGCATTATGCTCAATAAAATAAGTCAGAGAAAGACAAGTACTGTCTTATATATGCTCACTTATGTATGGAATCTAAAAATGTCAAATTCATAGAAACAGAGAGTAAATGGGTGGTTTCAGGAGCTGGAGGGTTAGGGAAGTGGGGAAATGTTGGTCAAAGGGTAAAAACATTCAGTTATAAGATGAATAAATTCTATCAATCTAATGTACAGCATGGTAACTATAGTTAAAAATACTGTAGTGTATATTTGAAAGCTTCTATGAGAATAGATCTTAAATATTCTCACCATAACAACACCAAAAAAAAAAAAAGAAGAGTAATTATGTGATTTGTTAACTAATCTTGCTGTGGTAAACCCTTACAATAGATACATGCATCAAATTATTACAATTGTGTATTTTAAACTTACGCAGTGTTATTGCCAATTGTATCTCAGTAAACCTGCAAACAGCAACAAAATAGGGAGCGTGAGATAGAGGAAAAGGTGGTAAGAATTGAAGATCACAAAGAGACAGAAAAAGCAGATTACAAAACATCAAGATAATTGATCTTTTTTAAAAAAATTATATGTATTCTTAGCATAAAAATTTTAAATTATGTAAACTAAACATTTAACAGTGGTTACATCATAATGGTAGGATTTAGGGGTGGTCATTCATTTGTTCATTTTTTGCTAAATATTTTCCAATTATTCTACTATGTATTTCACATTCCTTAAAGAAGAAATAAACAGAAATGCAAAGTAAGCAGACCAAATGACAATTAGTAGGGTCCATTTATTTTTATAATCTGTAAAACTGAACAATGTTTTTATTATGTTCAGGAAATGTTGCAGAGATCCCCAGGAAAATGAGAGCCTGCAGAATTCACACTAGTCAAATAGAAAGAGATACATTTGTACAAAGGCATTGCCAGTGGCAGAGAAGTTTTTTAAAAAATAATAAACCAATAATAAAATGATCTAATCAATGTAAATTTTGAAGAGTATTCTCAAGAAGAAACAGTGGATGAAGTCAGAGACAATACATTCTTAAACACAGTTATAGCAATCTAATTTTTGCACATTAGACACTTCTAGAGAGTTATTTGCTTGCAATAAATCTCAAATAATAAGTGACTTGAAAAATAAATGGTTTACTCACTTAATAAAGAGTGAATAGTTGACTCTTCATCAAGGAAAATAAATCAATAAGATAAAATGTTCTTTTCTCCTTTGTTGTTAGAGAAGATATTTATGAAAAACATGGTATCTATAAATACATGATGAAAACTCAGAAAATCAATGTCCAGTACCTTTATAAGATGTCAAGGGCCCTGTCTTAGGCAGTGTTTCTCAATAGATAGTGACTAGACCTGTTGCATCAGAAATAACCTAGGAAATTCGACCTCAGACCACCAAATCAAACTTTTTGGAATCACAGCGACATCTGTGTTATGTGATGTTCACTGAGGTTTGAGAACGTCTAATGTGAACTCTGGGCTAAAATCCATAAAACATTAGCAAAGTGATAGATTACACATTTCTCTTTAAACAAAAGCCTTCTTTATTAACTGAAAATTAGTTTAATATGTAAACTTCCAGATGAAAAGGATGGGTTAATATACCACAAAAGAGCCAATGAGTTTATAATGCTACGCTTGTATACAGACTTTTTGAGATATGCCTCTAGGTCATTTTTATTCAAATCGTTTTATATATTCTGAATTAATATGCAAACTGGGAAAAACCTTAAAATACCTTGTTCTCATTTGCATAACTGATAGAAATAAAATATTCTTGTTAATCACTGAGGCATATGTAGTATGTTTCAGCTGATTAATTTTGTTTTAATGTGATCTCTGTTTTTTTCTCCACTCCATAGAGCAGTCATGGCTGAAACAGAAAAGCATTCTCTGAGATATTTATGTCTTTTAATTATATCCAAAGGTAAATTACTTTTATTTTCAGAGTTTCTGCTTTCTTATTCCTCTTCTGTGTTTTTTTTTTAAATGCATAATTTCAACTTAAAAAACTCTAGACAATTTAAAAAGCCAAAAAAGAGGGAGAACTCATTATGCTGATAGTATGGGAATATCAGAAGTAACCTTCCAGCCTCATAATTTAGGGATTTGCTTTTCCAGGTTGGCAGTATTTCCAAATTCCTCTGAGGAGCTATAAGACATTTTTCTAGAAGCATACTTTCAGAAATGTCCTTGTATGTTTCATTGAAAGGACACCTGCTACTTCATATAATCATACTGTTCACACTTCTTTTTTGAATCTTTGACTTACGAAATATAAACTAATCACTTAAGTATGTATATTTAATATTCTGGAAAATGTTCGACACTTTTATATCCCAGATATATCGGTACATAAAATGTACATGTTCCTGAGTACATTATTGCTCTTTAAAAACAGAATAATAAAAATCAAGATTTTGAGGATAATGAAGTATCACTGTGTAGAAATAAGATATTAGTGATACAGGCTAGTATTCTATCAGTCATTACAGCCTCTGTTATGCCATTGTAATAAATAAGACCAAATTTCAGAATCTCAAAAAACCCTGAGATTTACTGCTTGTTGATGGCATATAGCCATCATGTTATACTCAGTTCAAAATCTTGGCTGCCAGAGAATCCACTGTCTAGAACATTGTTTGGCCCCATGGCAGGAAGAAGGAGATAGCAATATGAATCATACGCTGGATCTTAACATTTCCTCCCAGAAGTGGCATATATCCCTGGACGAAGCAAGTCACATGGCCACACCCCCACCTACAGTGGGCAAGGAAGTGCAGTCATACCACATGCTAAAGAGAGCCACAATATTTAATAAACGGCCATGTTACTACAAGGATCCTGGAATTCAGGGCATTTATATGACATTTTCCTTTGTTCTTTACTTCTTGCTGACATCAAAATTATCTTTCATACCCATCTTTCTGAAATTTAAGGCAAAGGTATTAGCCTTCAGGGGCAATAGTGAAGATTTATAAGCTCAAGTTATTATCACTATTTGCTATTTAGCTGCATTGGAAGAGAAAAAGACTAGCTAGATGACGTCACTTTTCAACAGCGATGGAGGTCCATAGGATGAGAAAGGGGGTCATCATGAAGGCCCTGGGCCTTTGGTGGAACAAGGAAAGAAGAAAGCTAGATTACTGGAACCAAAGCCAATGTTCCAACTTTGTCATTTTGCCCAGACTCCTAAATCACTTGTCTTATAATTCTTGTATAGAAAGAATTTTTTTTCATTGTTTTGAATATATCTGGAAGAGGAAGAGGTAGCTAGCTAGCTCTATGGTGTTAGCAATGAAAACTTAAACTGTTAAAAACAGTATGAGGAAAAACGAATGAATTTCCTGGCAGCATATACTATGCTGCTTTGAGAGATACAGAAAGGTATTCTGAGCCAAATGCATTATGTCTGTGCTTCAGGACCCCTTTTCCTCCTCTCCTACCTTTCTATACTCCCTGGAAATCTGACATGTGTGGTTTCCTTGCTCTTTGGCTTTCTGAGTTTAGACAATGGAGGCACCAACAAGAGATGAGAAGTAGGAAAAAGAATGAGGCTGGGATATTTAATCCCCAGTTCCCTCTCTGCCAGGTCTTCACAGGGTGGCTTCATTCCTTTATTAAAGGCTACTGCTCCTACAGGTGGCCCTGTCCATAGAAACATGCTTTCAAGGTCCCAATAACCATTCCTTCTTCTGGCCTCACGGAGGTAAGGACTTTCTGCTTTTGCTAGACTTGGAATACTTCAATATCTCTTGTTTGTTCCTACCACCTTATCACACCTTTATAAATATTCTTTTATAATATTCTTTTATATAAATATTCTTTTATAATGTTCTTTTATAATAATTCTTTTATAAATATTCTTTATTTTTTCCCCACTTCACCCCCCGCTCTGACAGTCTATTCTGTGTGTTTCCTTCCAGAGACCTGACTGAGCCAATCCCTATTTCCAGGTGTTATGACATACCTTTGGGTCCAATGCCAATAATCAAAATGATGAGGTTACAAAGGTCTTGGCAGAAACTAATCTCCATTAAGATTTCATATTCCTATGGTCTCAAAAGTGTTTACTGTTCTATAAAGTATGAACTTAAGTCTTGACTTTATCAAGTTAAAAAAAATGTTTGAAATTCTTACAGTTGTAGGTTGTTACTGTGGATAATTTGTTCCAAAACTTCTGAGATACTGTAGAGTGGGCTATTGATTAAGAACAGAAAGAGGGACTAAGCATTGATAAAACTCCACGTTGAGAATATTAGTAACTGCTCTCTACTGTGGATCACTGCTGGTAGACACAAATAGAAGTCCTAAGAATGAATTAAGTGGCAAGAATGTTAACCAACCTGTCAATCAGTCAGTAAGTATTTACTCCTCTGAAATCTTACAAGCTTCCAGTCCACTGTTTCTATTGATTTATCTAAGACTTTTCCAAGTTTTGTTTATCCTGTTATCTTTTATATTGATGTTCATTACTCTCTATTGACCCCATTATACATAATAACTGCAATATTATTTGGTCTTTTATCACTTTCCCTGTTAGTCTGATTCTTCATTCTCCAAGGAGAGAACTGACTCATGCACAAAAGTAGAAGGCATATTCTCATTATAACCCTATAAATCAGGAATGAATATCAAGGGACAGATACATAACCCTACATTCCAGCAATAAGTCTACATTTTTCATCTTCCATTACATTCTCATTCTTCATTAACTTCATTAGTCTTTCACAGAAATCTTGAAGTGAGAGGAAGTGGTGAGCATCAACCTTCATAGCTGAGCTCATGAGAAGTTAAGTGGGCAAGATCTGTTTTATCCATTGTCTCATTTAACATCTCCATAGACTTGGAAGATGAGGCTTTGCAGCTTTTTGTAACTTAGGAGTTTTCCTGGCAGCAGAGCACTATAACCCTACTTCTTGTGTATGATATCCCTGTCATAGAAGTGATAAAAGTAATTCTTAGGTTACACAGTCCTAAAACTTGTAGATCATCAAATTATGAAACATAGTTAAAATGACTTATGATAAACAAGAATGGAGTTATTTTACAATAGAACTTAAAAGTTTTTCTTTAATTCATTTAACATTTAATGCTTATTTCCCATAGAATTTGATCTCTAATGCCTAACTCTTCTCTTTAGAGATTTTGTCTTAATATTTATGAATCAAATGCTCACACTGTGTTTTTTACTGTTAAAAAAATTCTATATGTGATACAATCCTTTCCCCAAAAGTCAAATTTGCCAAAGAAAAATTGTTAGCTTTGATAAAGGGGAATACATTTAAAAAGTGAATGAAATTGTGAGAAACGAAATATGTAGAGATTATATTCGTTCAAGAGAGAGTATGGAATGGTCTAAACCATCCATAGAATGATAAAACATATTCTTTATATGTTATACCAATGCTTTTTCCTCCTTTTTTTCTTTTGTGTAAGTGTTCAAACATTTACATTTTAAAAAAAGGCCAATAAGCATTTTAAAAAGAATAGAGAAACTGAATATCCAGGATATGAATGAGACAAACCATAGAAGACTCTTAATATCCGGAAACAAACTGAGGGTTGCTGGAGGGTTTGGGGGGAGGGATAGGGTGGCTGGGTTATGGACATTGGGGAGGGTATGTGCTCTGGTGAGTGCTGTGAATTGTGTAAGACTGTTGATTCACAGACCTGTACCGCTGAAACAAATAATACATTATATTTTAATTTAAAAAAGAGGAAAATAAGTAAGTAAGAAAGAAAGAAGTATATAAATACATAAATAAATAAAATAAGGTGGGTTCAAATAAGGGATCAGAGAAAGTAAAGAGAAACATTTATATCAGTTTGTTTTAACCTTCCCATTTGAAGACAATATGTTGAAAATTTTGGACCAGAGAGTGGAAGATGTTAAGGCATTTATGGAGAATTTTGAAACAGAAAACCTCCAGCTTGATAGAAACCAAATGCAGGAAGGAAAAAATATCATTTCTCAAGTGTTTAATCAAGATTACTCCATTCACTTTTAGAAATAGATCTCAAATCCGTACCCTCCTTTTCACCAGCCCAATCTTACACTTAATGAGTTCTGTCTCCTCTTGCTGGGTTGTAAGACCTTAAGTAGAGAGGACAGTCTGACTCAGCACAGTACCTGACATATAAATTTGCAAATGTTGTCCGTGGAATAAATAAGGAAGAATGAGCTGTAGGGACCAGTTTCTATATCCATTGGCCTAGATCTTCCCATTTATAGATGTATGGAATATGGTAACTGGGAGGGGAGGACAGAAATAACTAGCTTGGATCTTTTTTTAATTTAAAAAGTCCTTAAGATCACATATCATATGCTTGCTAAATCCCAATGCTTAATTTTATTCAGTGATGCCTTTTCACCCAACCATTTTACCTATTCCACCTCTTTGTAATTCACTGCTATTTTAGGGAAATGACAGCCATTTTGATGCTAAAAAGTTATGTCTAAGAAAGCTAAATTGTTGTCTAGTTCTTCCTGCCCCCAGATTTTTTTCAAGAGAATCAAAATTGGAATAAAAAATGCATAGTCTTACTGGGTCACTTTCCACCTGTTCCAACTCTCTCTAGAAATTCAAACAAGACTTCACACGACATTTGTTTTATGTGAATGGAATTGTGATTAATCTTTGGTATATTTGGCTGATAAGTTGAGAATATAGTTAAGCTGAAGTTAACATCTCTTATCTGCAATGTTCTATTATGGAAATTAATCAGAATCAAATATAAACATCAGAGTCCTTTATCTTAAAAGTGCAATTAATATAGTTAAAGTGTATCTTAGAACATTTTCCTGTTCTGCTCTGATGATTAATGTGACCATAAATGCAAAGAAAATGGAGACAGAATTCAGATCTGAAAACATTCAGACTGTCCTTTATTAGTTCTGAAGCTACAATCAAATTAACTCATGTGAATAAATTTATTGTTTGTACATTTAAATTGCTACAAAATCAATCACAGTTAAACTGAACTGGAAACTATTATGGTTGCTTCTCTGAGCAATGACAAGGGAAGTTTTGCTTTGTGATTCTTTCATCATTTTCTTTTCTTTTTCTTGAAAATGCAATTGAAATGCTCCTATTTCATGTGGAATAGTAAATATTTTGTTATTTTACTAAGTAAATTGATGTTGATTAGGACAGAATAATTTATTGGAATCCAATACAACTTTGCCTCAAATAATGTCATTTCATGTCAAAGTGGGCTTTTAGTAAAATTCAGTAAATGTTTCAGGAAGTTTGACTAACTAAATTATCTTCCTCCTATTACTTCTTCCTTTTAAGGAAGATGGCAAACCACTGGCAAAAGACCTTCTGACTTCTCCCAGCAAGGATAATCACCATTTTTCTGTGACGCTACAGTACTTTGTATGACAGTATTTCACATTATATTATGGTTATTTCACATTATAGCACATTCACATTATATTATGGTTATTTGGTTAGATAGTTATCTGGGTGTGTGTACACTGGATTCTGAGAGCAGGGACCGGATTTTAATCACTTGTGTTTTCCCATCATCTACATGTTTAAGAAGAGAAAGAGGGAATGTGTGAGTAATAGCTATACTTCAAAGGGGAACAAAAGTCACATTAATTATTTTGAAGCAGAGACTGGACACTTTTCTGTCTTGCATTTGAGGAGAAATCAGCCTAAATTAGAATTCACTTTAGATGAAACATTTCAGATAGCCTATTTAAGTTAATTGAACTTCTGTTTATTACATAAAACTGCGTCCATAAATGTCAGTGTTTCAGCCACAGGGCCTTTTGGAAGTCACAAAATACACTGCAAGGAGCCTCCATGAACTGGGAGAATGAACATAATCGGTCTTTTTATTTCTAACTTCAGAGATTCTTTTCCAGATCTATGTAAGAGTTGTAGAGCTACAAATTCTTTTTCTGTTAAATGTTGTAATCAAGGTCCACATTACTAGAAATTTCATGAATTTGAGTCTTGGCTAAGATATTAAGACAGGGTTTATTTCTTCTAAATAATAGTTTTATAGATTGGTCATCTCCAATTGTTTAAGGGATTTAATTCATAATTTGACTTTGATGGCTCTCACTGTCTCTTTGTCCCACCCTCTTTTCTGCCTTTCTTCGGTATTTAGTATGCCAGACACAAGGCAGATGATGGTGAAACACAGAGAAATTAATTTTAGTTTCAGCCCAGTTAGGGAAGTTACTGTATGTGCTAGGCTGACTCTTAGATGACTGGCAATGATTCCTGACTCAGTATTAATACCCTTGTAATCTCTTTCCCTTAACTGTGGGCTAAACTTACTGACTTGTTTCTAATGAAGAGGATGTGACATGTGATGTGACATTACTTCTGAGAATAGATTATTTAAAGGACTGTGACATCTGCCTTGGGGTTTCTTTTTCTTGGTTCGTTTGTACTGGGGTAAGCAAGTTGCCATGTTTTGAGAATCCCAATGGAGAAGCCCACTGGTGTAGTGAAAACCTGAGGTCCTCAGTTGAATGGCATTAAATAAACAAGTCTTACAACAACCATGTGAGTGAGTTTGAGAGTAAATCTTTCAACTTTCACCAAGTCTTGAAATGACTGCAGCCCTGGTTGACACCTTGACCACAAACTTAAAAGATATTGAGCCAGAACCATCAACTGAGCCAGTCTTCAGTTTCTGATAAAGACACCATGACAAAACAAACATTTGTTATTTTAAGCTATTAAGTTTTTGGGCAAATTTGTTCCCCAGAAATACATCACTAATGTGACAGTGAATGCAAACAAAGCCATTTATTATATAATAATATGCTAAAGTCCTGTATAGAATATTATGGGGAAATAAAATAAGTTAGATCTATTTAGGATCCAGTGATATCAGAAGTCTTTGAGTTCAAACTTGAATGATAAGACTTTCTCTGGGAGAATGATGTCGGGATGAGAAATAAATGATCCCAGAAAGAGGGAGTTGTGTGAGTAAAGGCTCTGAGATGTGAAACAGTATGGCACATCAAGTAATCTGTAAGTACCTTTTCTGGTACCTGTGCCAGAACATAGGATGCAATATGGAATAGGCATCTTATATGCCGTACTAGTAAGCTTGAATTTTATCCTGTGGGTCTTGGGATGATAAATTGAAAAACATGCTTAACACTGTAACCAAGGCCCTCTTCTGTCAAGCCTGCCAGCAACCTCGGGTTCTTTTTCTGCACTGTGCTCCAGGCAGCTGTTCTCAGTAAATCAATCGATCAGCATTGGAATGAAACATATGTATATGAACCTTTAAGAGCTGCAACAAACTACCTAAAATTACACACACACACACACACACACAACACACACATTGTAGGAGAGCACTCTCCCTTCTCTGTCATCTTGAGAATTACTTACTCAGAGTCCTTCCTGATGTTTTTTGGGAATCAGACATGTACATCTAACTCAGTGGGAGCAATGTGCAGATATGTTTAACTCATCCTTGTAGGTGCTTCAGGAGATTTCAAAGGCAGAGATTTAACACATGTTTATTGAATAACTGCAAATCTCATTACACCCTATCTAGACTATTTCTACTTTTTTCCACCTCTGAACTTAAATATATAACTTTAGGTCCAACTGAACACCATGGATGGCATTTTCAGTAAGGTTGAGAAACCAACAAACAGAAATGAAAAAGCAGAAATGTTTTAGTGGTGGTGGGAATAGTAATTAACTAGTTTTGTGTAAGAACTCAAAGACTATTTTTACCATCAATTTCTACTCCAAAGAGTCCCTTAGGTTATTGCAAATTTCTAGGATATCAGGGTTCTCAGTTGAAAAAAGTGGGAGACATTGGCCTATTGAACAGCCCCACGTCATGTTATCAGTTATGCAGAGCTCCATATTATTAGTTTGCCACTGCATACTAAAGAATGGTTAAGGAGAGGTGAACCTCATCCACTAAAGAGAGAATGATATTTCTTGATGCAACTTTTTTAAGCTTATATTTAAGTCAGGGGAATATATCTTTGGAACTAACATATTGTCTTTAGTCCATAGTGGAAAGAAGAGAGGGCTTTATTATCACTCTATCACATTTTTGGCCTAACATTTAAGTCTCTTTTGAGGTTTGGGGAAGAAAACAGGATATGCAATGGATTCTTAATGCACAGTGCCTTCTCGGTGTGTTCTGCAAGTTTGCAAAAGCAGGATAATAGCAGAGAACTGTTTATTTCTATCTCATTTTTCTTTAAACAGATAAAAGTGCTAAGCCAACATTTAAAACTTACTGAGCTGTTAAGATGATTTATTAGAATAGTAGTGTTTCCATTTTCCACTGCTGTGATACAGTTGTCAAAAAAAGTATGTAAGTAAACACCATGCTTTCTTTAAACCAAAATTATTTAACGAGTTAGATAGATAGTTAAGACAAGATAAAGAATCTTGTTTTCTCCAGCCACCTGCTTGTATTAGGACTGCCTTTTGATCACAGAATAACAGAACTAGGTCGTACTATTAATAGTTCACTACTTCATATTTACATTTTCCCGATTTGCAGTAGATACTAATTGCATTATTATATAGTTGAGGAAACATGTCCTTGAAAAATTCAAGTGGTCAAAAGCCATTCATAAATGATAGAGGTGGCTTCAAATCCATATCTGATTCTAAGGCTTGTGCTCCTTCTGCTATAACCAATGGCAACTACATTTGAGTCCACCGTGGCCCTGTAGAAAAGCAGAGTCAAGCTTTATTACAACCTCACATCTCTGATTAAAGCTGAATAAATCACCCATTTTTTTCGACTTTTACAAACTGTTTATTAATCACCCATTTTTGAGTCAGTTGAGGTTGATGACTGAAAACTCCACTGCATTGCCAGGTAGTTGATAAAGTCCTGTTGTTTTGATCAGATGACTTTCTCAGCAATTACCCATTCTGATGAACCAGAGAATTGATTAGACATGAAAATAGCCTACTTTTGGAAAATGAAAACACAGTCTAAACCTCATAGTTTCCTTCCTTTACGGAGAAGCAAGCAGCTGTTCTGCTTTATCAACCAGAGGGTTTAGGCAGACAAGTTCCCCATTCCAACCTTGCTTATTATTCACATTGTGATTTTCTTAAACACTTTTCTCAAAGATTGCCCAAAGAATCCTCTCAAATATCAGAAACCCCTGTTCCTGATCCTGAGATGAAATATAAAAACCAAATAGATGGCTGTTTTGTTTATTGTTCTGTGAAATTACATTATTAGGAGAGGCATCATTTTAAATTAGGAAGTGATGCATGACTATAACTGGTTTCAACCCGTTACCTTTCTATGATTAAGGAATATTTTGCCATGTTAAAAGATCCTGGGGAAATGATTGTATATGTTTCATGCTGCTCCTGTCCTGGGTGTACCTATTTTACACACACACGGTCAGTACAAAGGAAACCCAAATGTGATATTGTTTGGGGGAATGGAGAATAAGGTCTAGAATGTATTATCATGATACTTATCTTGGATTGATTTTACATTCACTTAAAAAATCTGTGGAATAGGATCACGATATGCTTGGCAAGAAGGCAGTTTTAGAATAGAAATTCCAAACCCAATGTTTAAAAATGAGGGGCAGACCTTTTTAAAATCTATCTCTGTTGGGCGCCTGGGTGGCTCAGTGGGTTAAAGCCTCTGCTTTCAGCTCAGGTCATGATCTCAGGGTCCTGGGATCGAGGCCCGCATCGGGCTCCCCGCTGAGCGGGGAGCCTGCTTCCCCCCCCCTCTGCCTGCCTCTCTGCCTCCTTGTGATCTCTCTCCCTCTATGAAATAAATAAATAAAATCTTTAAAAAAAAAAAATAAAATAAAATCTATCTCTGTCACTTATTAGTTGTACGAATTTAAGCAAATGACTTAACCTTTACAAATAAACAGCTTCAACTTCCTTATATGTAAAATGAAGATTCTTACCTCATAGGGTTATGGTGAAGATCAAGGAGAGAATATATATTAAGTGCAAAGTACATAACGGACGCTCCATAAGTAACGATAGTTATGGTGAAGAGACCATTCATTTGCACAGGCCGACAGAAGAGAAAACATGTATAATAGCAGGTGGGCTAGCTAAGTTGCAAGAAACCCCTCAGGTTTCCCACTATTTACTTATAGCAGAGCCCTGAGAAGAAGGGAGCTTTTAATAGTTTATGTTCTCTTCTGGACTACATCCTTTGGTATTTTAACATCTTTGTATCCCTTTAAGTATACAGTATAGTGTCTGACATATAGGGACATTTCATGCGTAGTTTTTAAATGAAAGAGAAATAAACAGGAAAGGAAAAGAAGATTCCTTCGAAATCCAAAACCTCTGAGAGATGAAAAACCAGGGTACAGGTTTTCTAAAACACCTCTTATGTGCTAAGTGCTGTTTATGTATGATGATGCCTGATAGTTCAAAAGACACCTGAGAGACAAGGCCATTCTTGACCCCTGTCCCCACAAGACAGAGCATGCTTTGACATATCACAGAAAGCCTTTGCTAGTTAATATTGTGGGCTGAATGAGGACAAGAAGCAGACCCTAAACTCCCTTTGTCTCCAAATAATGTTCCATGTTGTAGACCTGTCAGCCACATGACACTGTTTGCAAAGCTTTACTCAGTCTTTATTCAACATTTATTGAGGCCATACTACACAACACACTTTGTGTTAAGACAATAGGCATTCACTCTGCACTTCAGTGATGGGGAATCTCTTTCCTACTTCCTGATCATGTTCTATCTCATTACTAAGCCTTTACACATACTTTCCCCCATGCCATTCATTCTATAAATCTCACATTAAATGTCCTTGCTTACAAGAAACTTTCTTGAATCCTCTAATTCCATTAAGGGTTCTCCCTCTATCATCTCAAAGCACTTTACTCTTCATAGTATATGTGAGGTAATCCAGTGATCATATATATACTAGTCAGTTTTCCCAATTAGATACAATGTCTCTTGATATTAGAAACTGCTTTTTAAAAAAAATTTTGTGTCATCAGCCAGTTACTGGCAAAATACCTGGCTTATAAGTGCTCAAAAAGTATTTGTTGGATAAATGGATGAATCAATGAGATAAAGATATAATCTCCTTGTCCTCTGAAGGGATACTAATATTTCAGAGAAAGTGAGGTTAAGAGCAAGAGCAAAATAAGGAAGGAGAGTGGGAGGGAGGGACAGAGGGAGAGAGATAAAAAGAGGGAGGATATCTTTAAAAAAATTATAGTAAAATATAATATGAGTTCCAATAAAAATCTGAGCTTCATGCTATTAAATCATAGAGGAAAGAAGGGAAGAAGTAACATCTGAGCTGGATCATGATTGTTAAAGATGAGTTTGGCAGGTAAGTGAAGGTCTGTGTTCTTGTTGCTAATAAAAACAGAAATGATCTAGGCATGAAATCAAGGAAAATGTGCTTGGTTTCATTTCCTTTCATTCAAACACCCTCAGATTATATCCATTGAGCCTCATCCTTTTGGATGGACCTTAAGCCTCCATTTAAGCCCTGTGCTTCTCAGGAACAGCTTCTCCATCCTCATCTTTTACGAATGTGGCAAAGGATATAAAAATTATCACAACATACTACATATTAAAAACAAACCTCTATTCACTCCCTTCCAAGTAACAAACAACAAAACAAAATAAAACATTGTTGTATGTTTCTGTAGCAATGGTGGTAGAATTGTGCTATTCCATGAAAACATTTCCCATCCTTTCCACCTTCTAAATTGATATGGTTGTAAATTTAACTTTTGATTCACTGAACTTACAGTTTTATTTAAAAACATCAACAATAATGTTACTTGTTTTTCAAATATATGAGATCAGTCCTGGTATTTACAAGTCCCATGTATATTTCAGATGACAGTATTTTTCAGTAAACTAGGCAGTTACTTATCCTCCAGAAATATAGAGTAAGTAGACTTTATTTCCAGATTTCAAAACTATCATCTACTTGAATTTTAGTACACCTCATACATTAGTGTAATTGGCCATCCGAATTTAATGAACAATTTTGGTCACCTTCTAAAGTTCAATTTAAAAAATTGGGAGCAGATACTTTGAAATCCTGAACTGATACCAATTTTTAGGTATATTTGCTAGCTAGCTAGCTGGCTAGCTAGCCACCCTTCCACTATTTTTTGCAAATGAATATGCACATATATTACATGTTTTAGGAAGCATTGTGTATCTCCTTTATAGCCATATAAATGTGGGCACTTTTATTTTGGGGGAGATGTTTTTCAAAAATGTTTATTGATATGATAAACTATTATTATTATATTATAGTGTGTGTCTATTAATCTTCCATTTGACTTAATGGCAGAAAGAAAAATTTCATTTTGAGTAGTTGATTTCAGAGATACAGTTCAAAGTATCTTAAATGTGCTTAACTTCAAAACAAATGACTCTATCTCCTCTGAAGCAAAGCAAATTATAGTTATAGATGAATTTAATCTTGAAATAAAAATATGGCTAAAGTGGATCTCAGAAAGAAGTGGGTGAATAGGCATTTCAAAAAGAAAGTAATTTATCTGCATTTAACAATAACAGCAACCAAAAGAAACCATAGTCAGACTCTAAAGAAATTGCTCTTCGAAGGATTTCCCTTTTTTACTTCTTTGGACAGCCCTCATGTTGTGAAATATATTTGATTATCACAGGTTGTAGGCAGCTGGTGCACTGAGTATGAAGACTTTACTCCTTGGAGAATGTACCTTAGTAGATAAGATCCTTGATTTTATTATTCTGAATCATTAAACACAATTTTCCTTCTGATTTGCTTCTGATTAGAAAAATGAATACCCCCATACCAAAAAAAATGGAAAACAAATAAAAAGGCTATAATGTTGGATATCACCCATATCAATATGATCACATGATGGGAATGTCCCAGGTCATGATAAAAGGAAAAAGACCTACAGCAGTGCACACTATTGAGAGTCTGTGTGATCATTTATTTCATATAGTAAGCCCTATACGAGGTGTTTTTTTTTTCATTATGAAGACACAGTATATAAAAGCCTTAAAAGAAGAGAAACTGTGGGAGTTAAAGGAGAGGAAACAATACATTCATTATATATTAAACAAAAACATTAGGGTGACTACAATGTGCTAGAAAAATTAAAACTAAAAAAGTCCATGTAATACCTACTATACATAAAACATTAAATATGGTATGTTAGTTTCTCCTCACTGCAGCTTTATAAGGTAGATATTATTATCCTCATTTTTTAAAAGGGAAAAAAGGAAAAATTTACTCATTTATCTAAGATCATAGACCCAATATGTTATGGGAAGGATTCCAAAAAAGGTCTGTGTGATGCTAGGACCTGACCACTTAATTACTGCACTCTTGCACATGGTTTTGTGTGGATCTCATTGATGTGAGGGTAAGTGAATATAGTGCCTGGTTTTACAAAGAGTGTAAAAGAGACATCTAGCTTGGTTGTAATAATTAGAATGCCAGGCGAAAATATAGTACAAAAATGTAGTAGCTAATTTCTACGTATTTGAATGTGCTAAAATGATGTGGGGTTATACATCAGTTATTAATTGCTCTGTGAAATCCTACCCCCAAAATATTGTGGCTTAAATGCAGCTACCATTAATTTAGTCCCTAAATTCCCTGGGAAGCTCTTTTGGCTGGGCTCTGCTGGTCTTAGTAGGCTTGATCATATATATGCAGTCAGGTGGTGTGTTAAATGGGAACTGACCAGTCCCAGATGGTATCTCATGTCTGGTGATTGGCTGGCTATTGGCCGAGGGGCCTTCATTCTCTTGTACCTAGTCTCTGCTCTAGCAGGTTAGCCAGGTTTATTCACCTAGTGCACAAAGAAAGGGCACTTGAATCCTAGGGTTGGGATTTATACAATTTTTATACAATCTAGAGTTGAGATTTATGCAGTTTTGCTTCTCTCACCTTTTAGACAAAGGGAAGGCCAGCCTAGTTTCAGTGGTAAGGCAAGACATACCCGTTCTTGATGACAAGAACTGATAGGTATCATCACCCTTTTTGCAATCTACCATAGCTTATATGGAAGTAATACTACCAAGTGGCTTAATTTCCCTATAAGTTAGCAGGGCAGACAGTGTGGAAAAAAGGAAAGCATTCAATGTAAATTAGTGACCTGGGTCCTCCTAATCCTCCTCAACACTGCTGCTAGATTTCTGGGAAAGAGACCCCCCCCCCCCCCCCCCCGNGAAACCTAACCTGGAAAATAGGGCAGTCAATGCACCTGCTTTTTTTTTTTTTAAGTTTTCATTTGAACTCCAGTTAGTTAACATACAGTGTAATAAGATGCACCTCCTTTTGAAATTAATGCATGGAAGACAGGAGGAAAGGGAAAAAAGGCATGAATTCTGTGAATTAAATCCTGAAAAGAAGCAAATAGCTAACCTCTTTGCCCCTTTTTATAACTTAAATTTTGGTCAATTGATATTAGTCCCCTAAAAGAGATATCCTGTGTTTTCAAAAAAACATAGAGTAGAAAAAAAATTAAATATTGCCTGTCAGCTTTTTAAAATAAATATATATAATTATTACAAGATTTGCTCCCTCAGAATTATCTTAGGTAATTTTAAACCATGCCACTACCCATCCTGGATATTTTATTTTAAACGGGGTGTCAGCTCCTGCTTGTGCTCTGTCTCTCTCTGGCAAATAAATGATTTTTTTTTAAAAGGGGGGGTTGCCTGGGTGGTTCAGTCAGTTAAGCATCTGCCTCTGCTCAGGTCATGATCCCAGGGTCTTGGGATCAAGCCAGGCATTGGGCTCCCTGCTCAGCGGGGAGCCTGCTTCTCCCTCTTCCTCTGCCTGCCACTCCCCCTGCTTGTGTGCACTCTCTGTCTGTCTGTCAAAAAAATAAATAAAATCTTTTTAAAAATATAAAGAAAAATTGTTAAACGAGTATCAGCTAATTTAGTGACAGGTAGCATCATTAATTGATTTAATCATCAGAGATGAATATATAATTCTTAAACATAACTGAAAAGTCAGAAAGGGCATTCACTGATGGTTCAGTTTCATGGATTCATTCTTTTAAAAATAATTTTAGGCTGTTGATGACCAACCTGCATAGTCTATTTCTTTCCCAGTGTCTCAGGAGAACTTAGAAAGCATGGAGTCTGTTCTGACATGCAGACTCTTAGATATATTTTCTTCATATAGCAGGGTATACTCTATTACAAGCTCTCCTCAGAGAGGGAAATTTTTTTTTTTAAGATTTTATTTACTTATTTGACACACACAGAGAGATCACAAGTAGGCAGAGAGGCAGGGAGAGGGAGAGGGGGAAGCAGGCTCCCTGCTAAGCAGAGAGCCCGATGCGGGCCTCGATCCCAGGACCCTGAGATCATGACTTGAGCCGAAGGCAGAGGCTTTAAGCCACTGAGCCACCCAGGCGCCCCAGAAAGGGAAATTTTTACAAAGATTTTTTAGATTTCTACATCATCCCCAAATTTTCTCTAAATTCTGTACTTTTCTATAACCATAATAACATTTACTCCATAGTAATCAGAAAAATTGGGGCAGAAGAAAAGATATTCATTATTTGCCATGAGAAATCTTAAATTGTAATTTGATGATGTATATCATCAACAATGATATCATCTTCAATGATTCCAGAATCCTGTAATTACGCTTAGTTTTTAGTGTTTTGCTAGCATTCATACTTCAAAATTTTAAGTCACAAAAGGATTGAATACTGGATGAGAAACTCTGCTTCCTCTCAATATGGCCATAAAATAATGATGAATGCAGAAGAAGATACTCCAAATTGGTCAACCATATATATCACAATATAGGACTATTTTACTCTGTGCAAACCTATGGATGTGACACAAAGAAAAGGAAGAAAGGGGAAAGAGTAAAGTTTCCTAAACTTTGTAGAGTTTACAACTGTTCTCTTTGAATGTGGTTCACATACCCTTTGTACAGAACAATGACACCATGGTCCAGTTCTGTGACCAGCAGCCCAGTAGTAATCCTCACCTCACCCTACCCGTAGCAGTGAATATAAATAATCCCTTTGTTTTGCCTCATTCTGTCTCTCTTTCAAACAGTGACATACATGTGCTAATTAATCAGGAACCAGTATATATGAAAATGTAGTACAACAGATGAAGCAAGGATTTATAGAGTCAACAAGTTTAAATTGAAAATTGTGCAATCATGAAGGAATGTTCCTATTTTATCTGTAAAATGGTGTTGCTAAATATCAAGAAAATGTCACCTGATGTTTCCTAAAATTAACTTTGTAATTAAAAAGAAGCTTTATTTGTGGCTAGGTTTACATAAGAAGCCTGACAGTTTTGAAAAATAAAAGATAACTTCTATAGTATCTGACCACTCTGATTTACGTCTACACATCATTATGTCTGGATATTTGGGGAAAGTGATTTTATTTGGGCAGCAAGATTTTCTTTGTGAGGTTACAAATATGGAAATAGAATGATAAGAAATCGCATAGAAAGACTGAGTGATCTACTCCTTTATTTGAGTCAAAGCTTTCTTAACTTTTGACTTATACCATTGCCAAACCTGCAATTTGGTGTTGATTAATTTTTTTCCTTTATATTCTTATTTTTCCATGATGCATTTATTTTGTATTTTTTTAAATTATGATTTGCCAACTTGTTATATATTGATAGCCAGCTTACTTATTAGTTTTAATAATCCCTTTCTTTTTCATACTATACTTCAAAAATTTTAAAAGAATTTTATATTTACATATAAAATTTGCATTTATATATATAATTTTGGTCTCTTATTATTACTGGCAGTGTTGAGAATTAGTTGCCTTAGAATAGACATTTATATACTGCTAAATTATTTTCTGAATATCTTTTTTAAATTGCTGAATTTCTTTTTTTTTAAGATTTTATTTATTTATTTGACACAGAGAGAGATCACAAGTAGGCAGAGAGGCAGACAGAGAGAGGAGGAAGCAGGGAGCCTGATGCGGGGCTTGATCCCAGGACCCTGAAATCATGACCTGAGCCGAAGGCAGAGGCTTTAACCCAGTGAGCCATCCAGGCTCCTTGTAAATTGCTGAATTTCATTTGTTTTTCTTTTACTAAACTTCATTTATTTCAAAATTGCAAAATTAAGAAGCAGTATTTTTCCCCATCCATCTTCATACTTGAATCTTTGTTCTTAAAGGACACTGTTTCATTTTAGATTTAGTGATTAAATATAGGGTGGTCTAATGGAGTCAGACTGGCCCATACACAAATCTTATCTTTTCAACAACCTAGTTTAAGAAAATAACCCCTCTGAATGTGTTTCCACCTCTAAGAAGTAGGAATAATACTAACTATAGATACATACAGCAAAAATAATGTATGTGAAGTATCTGTCACTCAGTAAATATTTAATAAGTATGTATTTCTTTGTGTTCCTAGCATATAAATTTGAAAGAAAACAAAAAGTCAAGAATAAGTTTTTTTAAAAAAAGCAACACAAGGATCAAAGAGTTTTTATACTATTGGCCAATCAAAGTAAAAGATGGAATCTCCTCTGTTCATTTTGGTAACCTTGATACCAAAACAACTTAAACTATAAAATAACATGAAAGATGACAGTAAAATAATAGTTGAAAACATAAATTCAGTAGTTTAGTAAAAGAAAAATATGCTTTAACCATGTAAATATTAGGGTTCATTAAAATGGGAAAATGACTTGTATTAATTCATCACATTTATAGATCAAAGCAGAAAAATATATATGACTGTTTTGGTACTAAGAATGCATTTGTTGAAATCAACAATATTTATTTCAGATTTAAACAGAAAATTCCTTAATTTAAATAAAAACCTGGAGAGAAAAAAAAAAGGACCTGGCTCATGACCTGCGCCTAAACAAAGAGTTGGATGCTTAACCAACTGAGCCATCCAGTCAACCCAAGTTAATTCTTTAACACGATGAAAAAGGCTATTTTAACTCAATGTTAAAAATTATACTGAATGATGAAACAGTACAGACATTTCCTTTTACAAGCAAAGTTTCCTTTGTAATTAAGAAATTTCCATTATAATCAAGAGGTTATGGACTCTAATTTTACTTTTATTAAATATTTTCTGTGTGCTAAGCACTGAATCAAAATACTCTCTTTTAACCCCCTTGTGTACTTTAGCAGGGTAGGCATTGTTTTCTCCCTTAGTTTACAGATGAGAAAACAAGGCAAGTATGTTTCAGAGAGGTAAAATAAATTATCTAACATTGCATAGTTAATAAATGGCAGAGTTAAGACGTGGGCTAGTTTCTTCTAATTTTAGGACCCATTCTCTTAAATACTCAGTGCTTTCATACCCAGCAAGAATACCAAATACATGCTCAGGGCACCAGTAAATTAGGAGCACCAAATGTGATGTTGAAAGAATTTGTTATTTGCTAGTTTAAAATAGCAGTCATTGTGGGGCAAAAAGAGTGGGAACTCTCTTACATTTCATTACAATTGTGGCTCAGTATAGTTTTCAGTACTCTATGTCTAATCATAATTCAGTCCTCTCCCTCCTGCCATAAGAGTAGTAGAATTATTCGAGAAGATGACTACAAATTAATTCATGTGTTTATTAACAAACATCTCTTCATAACCTGCCTTGCACTACACATTTTCTCCAGCATGAGGGATATAGAGATGAATGCAATTGAGTCTTTACTCTTAAGATGGTCACAATTTAGTGGGCGAAACAGGAATATATATATATCACACAGTATAATATGTGCAAAAATGGGAAATCACACAATATAACAAATACACAGGAGATAAATGATGATATTTGGAAATGAGGATATGAATTATTTTTAAGGAACTCTTGAAGGAAGAAGTGACATTTGAGTAGAGTTTTTTGAGATCAGTAAGATTTCACCATGCAGAATGAAACAGTAGCTTGACATTTTTTTTTAGGGAAGCATAAGCCATTTGTTACATAATTAAGGGATTTTTCTTTCCTTACCTAGTAGAATCACTATCTCCTAATAATTAGATAATATATATATTTTCATATTACCAAACTAATCAAGTGATCTTTTTTAAAGCCAATACTATATTTCAAATATAGTTGTCACTGATATAAAGCCCAAGTAAATTATGTTAAAGTGAACTGCTTTCATTTTACTCATTGTGACAGTTAACTATGGCACCACATTTAAAAGAAAAGGATGCTATACAGTAATTAACTATAAATAATTAGATAACTAAACAAATAAACTTATCTTTAATATGTCTTGAATTGCCATTGAATATAATTATTGAATTTAAGTTTTAGAAGGGATATAGAATGATCATGTGGTTATTTTCTTTGATTTTGGGTAGAGAAGAACTTGCTAAAAGTCATTCAACCAAGAAAATAGGCAGTGGAACTTAAAGTCAGATCTTTCTCTTTCCCTTTTTTCTCTTTTGTATCTTCTCCCACAATGCCTAACTCTAGCACTTATGTTTAATAAAATTTATGATTATAATATACATGAATATTAAAGAAATATTGTCTGACAAGAAAATAATGGAGAATTTTAAAAGAAAATATAATTAATGTTCTAGCAATTTATCATTTATGTTAATGAAGATTTAGCCAGCTACAAATGCAAGAGACACAGTCTGTATATAGTAGAGTTGACTTCCCCTTATATAGTATTTGCCACTAAACAGCTATACTTAGACTAAGTAAGGGAAGAAGTAGCTGTATACAGAGTAGTATTTAAGTGTGGTGTGTGGTCAGAATCACCTGAGCAGATGCCTGACCTGGCCTGGGCTCACTTAAAAATAACTTCTAAGAATAAGCCTGAGAATTAGAACCTCTTCAGAGTGACTAGGATGGACCTTTCCCTGGAAATCTTAATTTACTTCACTTTGGTTTGTGTCAACTATAGATAAGTGTGTTGAATTTCTGGGTATGTACCGTCACCTGTGATGTCCCAAAATGTAACTGAAAGTTACTCAGAGCCGTGCAGGAAGATTTTGGCAAATTATCTCCATTCTTTTCTCTTTTAAGTATATTTATTGTTTCTTCAGGTTTCTTAAATATTTTAACTCTTCTCTTTATATCAAATTCCCTAGTATACATTTCTGATTGAAGGCACTGAACCACTTACTATGCATAGTAAGAAGTCATTAAATGGATGGTGAGGAGAAGGATGGTTCTCCTGAGCCTTCCATTTCTTTTCTTTTTTTCTTTTTTCCTAGTCTACAAATAAACTGTTCCACTACCAAATCTTTATTTGTGCTTTATTCTAACTGGACCTAGTTTCTTTCTCAATTTTTCTTGTGGCTCATCGTTAAATTAATCTGAATATTTACTCTCTCCCATATACTTTGATATCTTTTTTTTTAAATCAATTTATCTCCTCTTCTATTTGGGAAAGAATAAAAAGGAAGTTGAAGAAGGGAAAGAAAATGCATGAAAAATATAAATGTCAGGATCTCCGCATTTTGGTGATTTATGTACTTGATAGGTCAGTCTGGGAGTTTAAGATCTGAAATCTGTATTTTAGGCTTACAGACTTAGGATACTAGCTGTATTTTATTTATTGTCTTATATGGCACCAAACTCTAAAATAGCTGAGTCAGATGTTGGCTCATTAGCATTGGTAAACCAACACCAAGTCTTGAGATGTCAATGAGGACTATATGTGGCACCTCTGAACTCCTTGATCCTCATAGCTAGAAGAGAACATAATTTGGTTTTTTTGTATTTTAAAATTTCTTTAGTTATGATGAAATCCAAAGATGAGGAAAGTTATGGGAGCATCATGTCAGAAAATTTGTTTCTTTCTCTATCATTCTTAGAATCACTGCAATAGCGTAGCATCTGTGTTTTGTTCATTCTCCTTCCCTATCTAACATTCTGCCTTGCTTGGGATGAATAATGAGAATGTGGAGTATTTCTTTACCAAGTGTGTAATTATATGGCTACCTTTTTGCTCTCCCCTCAACTTTTCTTTTCTCCATAAAGTATTCTTTTCACCCTTAAGAATCTTACATAAATAACTTTATGCAGAGCAACCCTGTAGGAACATATTAACTCCTTTCTCCTACAATGTTGATAACTTACTTCTTAGTTCTAAGTTTATACACAAATCTATAATCCATCTTTCCAGACCAATTCCAGATTCCAGCCCTATCTCATTATGTGGTACACTGCACTATAATTATCTTTGTGTATTTACATCTTTCCCTGTGAGACTGGAAACTCTTTCAGACCAGAGTTGAAAACATACTCCTCTCGGCATAACCAAAGGCTAGGACTATGTTGGTTTTAATAGTGTTGTCTCTTAATGGAATAGGGCTGAACCCCACTGAACTATAGCCATTCCTAATAGGGCCTGGTTTAACCTACCCATTGACTTAAAATTTCCCTCTCCACCCATCCCATGCTCCAGAAAATCAGGGGCAATTTGGCTTTATCAGAGTCCTTCACAGACTAACCATTTCCCCAACTGACATTTTTATAAATTTCACATCAGTATGTAATCAAAAGAGTCTGTTTAGCAGAACTGTTTACTATATGAAAAAGTTTCTATCGGCAATGATTTTTACTT
Source organism: Ailurus styani (assembly GCA_002007465.1). NCBI lineage: Eukaryota > Metazoa > Chordata > Mammalia > Carnivora > Ailuridae > Ailurus > Ailurus styani. Next base: position 246,171 of record LNAC01000919.1, read on the forward strand.
CCCACTGGGCCAAGAGTCATGGCTGCAGCTTACATACTTATGTACTTGATACTTAGAGTAAATTTTATACTTGTAAAAGTGTCTGGGGGTATATACATATGTGAATGTCCATGTATTTCTTTTTGTTAGCACAGAGAAGTAATTTCTCATCTCTGAAGGTATAATAAGAAAATGTGTGCATTTATTTGAAAACTTTATGCCTTTATCTTAGCATTCACAGCTTAAATATAGTCTAGTCAAAGCAACTTCATAGAATGTGCAGCTCTCTGGACAAAACCACTCCACTCTTCGTTGCTTCCCAGACAGATTCTGACCTTTTCTAAGATACTTACAGTGAAGAGATAACATGTCAAAATTTTTTCTTGATGGACATTTTGAGGGTCTCTCATATGGGATTTGGAACTACATATGCTGGGATAGAAGGCATCCACTCATTGTAATTCATCTGGAGCACTTGGTATCTTGAGTTTCCCTATCTCTCTCTAAAAATAATTAATGCTTCACAAAAGGTAATATCTCTTGAAGCAAATTTAATTTAAAAATCTATATTCAGTGATAGTGAGGTGATGACACACTTTAGTAAATGGTAGATGTTCAAAATATTCTGAGAAACAGTGTGTGTGTGTGTGTGTGTGTGTGTGTGTGTGTGTGTGTGTGTATGTGTATGCTTTAAATTTGAGAAACACAAAGGAGAAAAACCATAGCAATTCTGTTCTTTTCCAGAAATGCTGGTGATGGTAATGATAACTCCTATCCCAGCTTGTTAATCTAGCATCTTTAATTAAAGTGGAAAATGATGAAGTATTTTACTTAACAGAAAATGTTTAATTTTACTAAAAGGTTATAATTTTATTGTTTTACTTGGTTTACTTTATAGAGAACCCAGATTATTCATGTACCTGCTGTCACTACTCCTGTCACATAAGCGTGCCAAGAGTATTTTGTCTAAGATTTTGATAAACACTTTGAATAAAATGAAACTCCTCAAAACTCAAAAATCACTTTTTTCAATTAAATAAAAACTATAGAGGTATGTGGAGCTAATTTTGTTCAAGACTTTGATTTAATAGGGCATATTGTATTCTGCAAAAAGTAAAACCTGAATAATATCTTAAACTATTGTGGATTTTTCTGCTTATAAGATCCTGGCTATAGTTCATGTGAATATATAAAAAATATAAGACTTTCTTTTATGAATTCATGTATAATTACTTTTAGTACCTACTGTGTGTCAGCCACTGTATAGTAATGAGTAAAACGGATATGCTTATGACTCTCATGGAACTTACTATATAATAATTTTCCTGTAAAGGCTCAGATAGACAAATAAAAATTGAAGAAAGTGTTGTTATAGAAAATGATACAGGCTGTAGCATCGCTTTCTTTAGCTACGATTGTGAGTGTATTTGAAGAAATGGCATTTAAGGTGAGCGATGGATCCTGAGGAACAAGCAACTGGAGAATGTTTCAGGGAAAAGGAGAGTGTATACAGAGACCCTGATTTGGGGAAAAGCTTAAAAGAGTATTAATATGATAGGTACTGAGTGAACTCTAGGAAGAATGTCATGAAACAAGATGGCAGACAGGGGCAGGTCATTCATGCAGGGCTTTGCATGCCCCCTTCAAGAATTTGGAATGTATAGTCTATGTACTGGGATGCCGTCAAGGGTTTTGGAGAGTGTCAACATCCATATTTCATTTTAGATACATCACCATGGCTGCTGTCTTTAAAAAAGTTTTTAGTATGTCAACTGTGGAAAATGACAAACTGGAGGCTAAAAACAGAAGGAACTAGCATGCAGATTTGTATTCTAAGTGCATTTTGAAGGATTTGCTATTATGAGAGATTTGGGCACATACCTAAGTTTTCTTGTCTGTTCTGTGTTTATCTCACTCTCCTGTTATATGTATTGTACTCTGTTGTCACTTAACAGTATAATTAATGACTAACCTCCCATTCCATTAAATAATTTTCAACAGCATCATTTTTTAGCCACAAGATTTCACTGTCTAGACATTCTATATATTTACTTAAATAGCCCCCTTATTTTTGAACTTGAGTTGTTTCCAATGTTCCACTATAATAAATAACTTTTTAATAATTTTCTACTCAAAAATATTAATGCATGTTCTTAATGATTTCCTGAGGATATATTATTGGCATAAAACCATTATTTTCTCAGAGACAAACATCAGTTATTTCTGCTGCAAAAGCCACAGAACAGTGAAGCAGACTGGAGATGAGTCTATAGCATGGTCAGCTTGGTTCACACAATAATAAATGACTCATTGCCACACTTGAGGGGTGACCCCCCCAATCTACCTCCCCTCTACCCCCAGCAGAAGATGATTCAAATTCAGCAGCCTAACAGGTTACTATGCATCAGGGACTTTCAGGATTTGAAGTGAATATTTGGAACTGCAGATATTAAATTCACAGTTGCTAAGACACACTTACTCTAATCTCCTTATTCTAAACCAGTTCATGGTTTGGAAAACCCATTACCAAACATCAACCCCCTCATTGCTGCAATGGACTGAATGTCTGTGTCCCCTCAAAATTCATATGTTGAGACTCTAATCCCAATGTGATAATATTTAGAGGTGGAGCATTTGGGGAGGTAATCTGGTCATGAAGGTGGAGCCCTCACAATAAGGATTGGCCACTTTATAAGAAGAGGCCGGAGAGCTAGCTAGCTTTCTTTCCACCATGCGAGGGTATGGCAAGAAGGAAGCCCTCTATGAACCAGAAAGAGGGTACTCACTAGGAGTCTGACCATACTGCAGGCTGACCATGCAGCCTGACCATGCAGCCTGACCATGCATGACCAATCTTGGACTTCCAGCTCCCAGAACTGTGAGACATAAACATTTGCTTCTAAGCCACCCAGTTTCTATGGTAAATTGTTACAGCAGCTCAAACTGATGGAGACTGTTGCCCTCTTCTTTTTGAAAGATTCTAAAGGTTAGCAAGCACATAGCGAAGGAAACTATTTTGAAACATCTCTATTTATATGTGCATATGTTTAAATAAGCACATACATATGTACATGTATCATCCATCATCTTACATATATATAATGTTTCAGCTAATCAGTAATTTTATGGGTTTCTATCTGCTTTAAGAGCTGGATCAGAATGAATAGGGGTGAACTACACAGTCTAGTGGTCTTAAGAAATCAGGGACTGCCTTCCTCTTCCAAAACATTAAGAAAGCGTAGTTTTGAAAGTCTTGTTATTTTTAATTTTTGTAGTTGGAAGCCTAGAATAAGAAATCTTGAGGTAAAAAGCTATGGAGTCTGTCCCCATTACTGGCCAAAAATATTTTATAGAAAAGACAAACTGTTGTTTTGATTATGTGCAATGGTGATTCAGTGCTAATATATATCTCGGAGGTGGCAGCTTTGTGATTCACTTTATTAAGACACACTTTTAATATTGGAATTAAATAATTATTATTTAATTAATACTGATTAAATTATAATATTAATACCTCTTATATTTTGTAAAGCCTCTTTTCAAAGTACCAGTCCTTTGGATCATCATAATAATCAAGATTAGTGGCAGAATTTTGACTTCTAATGAATTTTATAATCAAGTATCAATTTATAACAGACATAAGCTTAGCCTCTGCGTGAAGTGTGTATGAAATAGGAAGGAGCAATCCATTCTCCACCTGCATAACAAATAATACCCCAAATCTACCTACATCCAAGAGCCCAGTTTTTAGTTCTAGTGCCTGAAGTAATCTCTTGAATCCTTCTTCATAGTGGAGCACAGCTAGAAAACCACTGTGGCAACCTGTGCAGAAAAGGTGATGCTGCTGGTGTCTCCTCCATTTTTTTCTCTCCTAATAAGGAAAATCAAGCCCAGAGGAAACGATGATTTTTCCATTTCTACAAGCTACCGAGAGAAAGAGCTAAGGAGAAAAAAAATGTTTGTGTATTAGTGTTCTCTTTTCTCTATTATTTTTACTTACATTTACGTGTAGTTGTGTATGTGCATTTTATGGGGAGAAAATCAAGTGCATAGAATATGAATAAAGACCTAGCTGTGAAAACTTGGACAAGCCACTTTTCCAGCCATAAAATGAAGACTTAAGTTGTAGATAAATCCCAACATATCTAAAATTAAATTATTCTACTTATCATTTTAAGAAAAAATAGAAACGAATTAAAAGCTTATGAGAGTTACATTTTTCAATGAAAATTCAAATTCATAATGCATATTTTGTATGTTACTTTCTGTTTTTAGCTCTACAATTATATTTTTGATGTAAAGTCTGAAAAAGCCAAGGAGCTGTTTTCCTAATTTCCTTTTCACATAGTTCCCCTTTTAGTGTATAGAAATACAACTAATTTGGAGGTGTTGGCTTTATATCTTGCTACTTTGCTGAATTTACCTGTTAGTTCTAACAGGGTTTTTTTGGGGGGTGTAGGGTAGAATCCTTAGGGTCTTTATATATAAGATCATACCATCTGCAAACAATGATCATTTTACTTCTTCCTTTCCAAGTTGGATATTTTTTTTCACTTTCTTTGTCAGATTGTTCTGGCTAGGATTTCAGTACTCTGTTGACAGAGGTGGCAAAAATGGTTATCTTTACCTTCTTCCTGATCTTAGAGGAAAAGCTCCAGTCCATTACCACTGAGCATGATGTTTTCAGTAGGCTTTTTTATATATAGCCTTATTAAGTTGAGGTAATTTCTTCTATTCCTACTGTGTTGACTGTTTTTATCATGAAAGGGTAGTGGATTTGTCACATGCCTTTTCTGCATCAATTGAGATGATCATGCATTTGTTTTTCCTTCATTCTGTCAATGTGGTTTATTACACTGATCCATTTTAATGGTAAACCATTTTTGAATTACAGGAATAATTCCTATCTGGTCATGGTGTATAATCCTCTTAAGATGCTACTGAATTCGGTTTTCCTGAGGATTTTGCATTGGTATTGGTCAATAGTTTTATTTTCTTATAAGGTTGTTGGCTCTGGTTTTAGGGCTACCTGGACTCAGAGACTGGTAGTGCTCCCTTTTCAATTTTTTGGAAAATGTTAAGAAAGATTGGTGTTAGTTATTCTCTAAATGTTTGGCAAAATTTACTAGTGAAGCCATCAGGTCTAGGGATTTTCTTTGCTGGGAGGTTTCTGATTAGTGCATATGAAAACAGTTTCATTTACAATAGCATCAAAATAACAAAACAGAAATTAACCAGGGAAGAAAAGACTTGTACAATAAAAACTACAGAGAATTCCTGAGATAAAGAAGACATAAGTAAAAAAGATATCCCATGTTCATGAATTGAAAGAATTAAATTGTTAAAATGTCAGTACTACCCAAAATAATCAATAGATTCAATGCAATAACTATCAAAATCCCGAAGGCATTTTTTTGCAGAAATTAAATAATCCATCCTAAAGTTTATATGGAAATTCAAGGGATGTCAAATAGCCAAAACAATATTGAAAAAGAACAAAGTTGGAGGATTCACACTTTCTGATTTCAGAACTTACTATAAACTATGGTAATCAAAATAGTATGTAATGGTATAAAGACAGACATATGTGTCAATGGAATAGGTCAGAAACCCCAGAAATAACCCCTCTCATATATGATCAGATGATTTTTGACAGGAATGCTAAGATTATTTGTGGGGAAAGAACAGTCTTTTCAACAAATGGTAGTGGTAGAACTGGATATCCATATACAAAAGAATGAAGTTGGACCTTTACCTAACACTGCATACAGAAATTAATTCAAAATGAATCAAAGTCCTAAGTATAAGTTGTAAAACAATAAAATTCTTATAAGAAAGCATAGGACAAAATCTTTCTGACTTTGGATTTGGCAATTATTTTTTGGATATAAGACCAAAGGCATAGGTAACAAAAGAAAAAATAGACAAATTACACTGCATGAGAATTTAAAAATTTTATGCATCAGAAACTACTATCAATAGAGAAAAGGCAATGGGAGAAAATGTTTGCAAATCATATATCTGATAAAGGATTAATATCTAGAATGTAGAGTACTCCTAAAACTCAACAACAACAAAAACCTAAATGACTCACTTCAAAAGTGGACAAAGGACTATAGACATTTCTCCAAAGAAGATATACAGCTATCCAATAAGCACATGAAAAGATGCTCAACATCACACATTGTTAGGGAAATGCAAATCAAAACCACAATGAGATACCACCTCGTACCCAATAGGATAACTATCAAACAAAACAAAACACGTGTTGGTGAGGATGTGGATAATTTATAACCAACTGCTGTAGGGAGCAGTATAGCAGTTTCTCAAAGAATTAAAAATAGATTGACTGTATAATCCAGAAATTCCCCTTCTGGGTATATACTCCTATGTATTGAAAGCAGAGTCTTGAGGAGATATTTTGCATGCTTATGTTCATAGCATTATTCATGATAGTTAAACCATGAAAACAACCCAAGTGTACATGAAGAGATGAATGGATAAACAAAATGTGGTACATACATATGATGGAATATTATTAAGCCTTAAAAAGGAAGGAAGTTCTGACATATGCTACAACATAGGTAAACTTTGAGGACATTATGCTAAATGGAATAAGCCAGTCACAATAAGACATATTGTATGATTCAATTTATATGAAGTACTCAGAGTAGTCAAAATTATAGAGACAAAAAGTAGAATGGTGGTTGCCAAGGCTGGGAGGTAGGGAAGATGGGGAGTTATTGTTTAATGGGTATAACATTTCACTTTCGAAAAATGAGACAAATTCTGGAGGTGGATGGTGGGGATGGTTGTATAACAGTATGAATGTGCTTGATACCAATGAATTAGACACTTAAAATGATATTGCGTACTTAAAATTTGCTAACGGGTAGATCTTATATTAAATCTTCTTGCCACACACACATATACAAAATAATAATAAAGGGACTGGGAGTAAACTTTGATGGATATGTTTATGGTCTTGATGGTGGTGATGATTTCACAGGTATATACTTATCCCCAAACTTACTGAACTGTTGTATACATTAAATCGGTACTGCTTTTTACGTGTCAGTCATTTCAATCAAGTAGTTTCAGCTAAGTTGCCAAGATGGTCAATTTTATTGTATGTGTATTTTACCACAATAAAGAAACAATGGAGGTGGGGGAGAAACTAAGGAGAAAATTATTCTCCCCCTCTAGATCCTTGGTAGATTTTGAAATAAGGCCTTAAAAAGGAGCATGTAGTTCATTAAATATTATTCCTTGGGTATGTCTGATCTTTATATAACTGATCTTATCACATTTTTGTATACCTCAGTTATAAAATTTATACATTTGGTTTTTTAGAATAGTCTCCCCTTTCAACTGATTTGTAATGATACATTGTCATATTTTAAAAAATAATAATAATTCCCAATGGCAGCCAGCTGGCATTGAGAATATTTGCAGCTAGCAGCTTTCAGAGGTGTGTCTGTGATCCTCTTAGCAACTTTTTGAATCTAAGCCAGTTTTGGTTATCCTACATGTCTACACTGAGGGGAAAGCTATTTGTAAGAGAAACAAACCTTTTTCTCATTGATTAATTACTGTGTTGCTATGCACCTTTACCTCATTTGCAGAAGTACCCTATGAAAAATGTTGAAATTATAGCCCAACAATTGACTTTTCAAGTTTATATTAGAATAAAAAGGATTGGGATTTCAGGATATCAGAGTAAATTGCCAGAGTTTATGCTGCGACAAAAAATAAGTAAAACATATACCATGTGTTTTCCACTTACTGTGTTTGTTGTTGAACATTTTCCAGTAGAGATTCTAACCAAGAACAAACTTCCCCTTCCTCTGTTTTGTGGGTCTTCATCTTGGAAATAACAAGCCACTGGCAGTTCATGAAGCAATGGCCTCACATTCTCATTAATGCCAGGCTTAAGTGATAGGAAATGTCACGAGGCTCATAGCTCTGGCACTCATTTTTGTTTTGTTCTACTGTAGGCTTGGTTGTTTTTTTTTTTTTTCAGTTGAGCAAAAAATCTAAATAGCCTTTCAGCTGGTCTGGGAAGCATTCTTATCTTCATGCCTCTGCAATCCTTTTAATGACTCTAAGCATTTTGATTTTAATATGAGAAATGTCTTGTTTTTAACAGAAAATCCCCATAAAACAAACAACTGTTCAACTCTGAGAAGTTCCTGGCTTGTTGATTAGTAATTATATATATATAATAATATGTATATATTGGGGCACCTGGGTGGCTCAGTCGTTAAGTGTCTGCCTTCAGCTCAGGTCAGATGCCAGGGTCCTGGGATCGAGCCCCGCTTTGGGCTCTCTGCTCAGTGGGAAGCCTGCTTCTCCCTCTCCCACTCCCCCTGCTTGTGTTCCCTCTCTCACTGTGTCTCTCTCTCTGTCAAATAAATAAAATCTTAAAAAAAAATTATAAACATATTATAAAATAAAATGAAGAATAAATTATTAAGAAGGCTGAATAAAATTTTAAACTTTGTTCTGTTCTGTATCCTTCCTTCCTCCATCCTTCCTCTTCTTTCGCCTACTTCTCCCCCCACCCCGTCTCTCTCTCATGCTCTCTCTGTCTCTCTCTCATACTTTCTCTCTCTTAATAACAAAGTCTATGATTTTTATCCCTGGTTCTCAGTTTCATCATTAGTGGAATGAAATTAATAGGCCACGTGAAGTCTGACATTCTTTCCATGCAATGAATATGGTCAGTTCAGGAGAAGGATAATGATAGTACCAGCATGCCCTATTGTTCATGGTGTCCTGAGCACTCTTCCATGTGAGCTTCAGTGCTTGGTTATCCTTTACAATGGCTTTGAAATCTCTCTCTCTCTCTCTCTCTCTCTCTCTCACACACACACACACACACACACACACACACACTTGCACATTAGTTGAGTTTGCATTGAAATAAGAAACCTGAATTGTAAGCTTTTTTAAAAGCTGAATTCTGTGTATTAGAATCTCAGCTGGGATATATACTGAACCATTTAACACTATTCAAGCAAGCTGTTCTCCCTTGTCATATGCAAGAGCTATAGACTATGGAACAAAAGACCGTCTTCCTGTTTGGGTGACTTGGAGAAAGTTGAGAAACATCCTTGAGCCCAAGTCCCTTCATGTGTAAGTAAAAGAGTAATCCTCAGGCTCTTCCAAATCTATCAGTCCCATATTCCAACTAATAATCATGGTAATACTCAAGATTTTCTCAAGTATTTCTTATTTGGCATACACTGTACTAAGTACTCTATAAAGTGATCTCAGTAAAGCAATCTTATAGAGGTAAATATTTATAATATTTTTATATATGAAGAAACTAAATTTTAAAGGGAATAAATTAGATGTCCAAATATCAGTGAGTTACTGACAAGATTTGAACCCAGACTGTCTATTGCCAAAGACAAGTGCCATCTTAACCCCCAGTCACTCAGCACTGCCTCGCTTTTTAGAGCACAGGGCTGTTGAAAGAATTTTAAGGAAGTTGGTAAAATCAGATTGCTCCTCTCTTCAGTCATTCTCCCCCTCCCTCTCTCCCTCTGTGTCTCCTACTACTCCATCATGATTTGTTTTTACCAGATGAAGGATTGGGCTGTCTGTACACTATATCAAGTGCACATTGTTTTATAAGTTTTTGTTCTATTAGGATGTCTTGGCCAAGTATAAGGCTTCATTAGAGTGACTCTTATGGTCTATTTGTTACACAAGGCTTTATGGGGTGAAACTTAGGCATATAGTTGCTTGGAAAAGTACAGTAAATAATAATGTAAGAAAAAGGCTAACAGTTGATCATAATGAAATTAAGCATCCTCTTAAAATAGAACCATTTTCCACTTCCCTGCTTCCTGCTTCCACCCTTCCCTCTAGCATGTGTCATTTCACACTATCACACTTGTTTTGCTATCTGCCGCAAATTAGCAGGAACCCTTAAAATAATTTGCAAGTGTTGGCACCAAATCCAAGTTCCATTTCTCATGCTGTTTGCTGTGCTGTGGCCTTAGAAACCTCTTCTCTGTGATGAGCAGCATCTTGGCACAGGGAACTAGGTGAGCTTTGAAACCTGAATACTTGCCTTTAATTTGGCATAATCATTTGCTTCCAAATAGAGTCATTCATTAAAGAGCACTAATAACCTTGAATAAAACCTTTACACATGGGTGGTTACCCTTTCTGCTCCAAATTGCTGATTACAAAGAAGTTAATTTTTTATATCATAAGTGGCTTGTTCTATAACCTTACTCTGACTCTGGCTTCATACTTTTTAACCCACTGAGCCACCCAGGTGCCCTGGCTTCATACTTTTTTACCATATTCCTTTTTGCCTCAATTTGTCTTCCTTCTGTCCCTCCTTCCTTCTTCCTTTGTTCTTTCTTTTTTTCCTTCTCTTCCTCTGTCTTCACTTTTTCTCTTCTTTTTTTCTATTTATCTTATCATGATTGTTTATACATCATAGCAAACCATCCTGAATGCATTTTAAAAATACATACACACACACATGCCCCTGAAAGAAAAATGTGGTATCATAGTTAATAATACTTACCCCTGCAATTGGAGATTAAATGAATAACCTGCACCCAGTTCAGAGATTAGAGATTAACTGGGGCTCTTGCTGGTGGTTATCCTGATTGTCTGGACTATAGGACCATTGTGAACTCTATGATCCAAGTTTCAATAAAACAATGCAGTTGAAAAATCATTACTTGATAGAGTTTTGGCTAGTCTGCTTTCTTTTACTTAGATTGGTGTTGGTGGGAAGAAAGGATTAAAATAGCTCCTTCGCAGTACCTTTTTATTGAAAGCATGTTTGTCCTAACTATGTGTTTAATTTGGACCTTAAAGAATAAATAGGAAATAACAAGAGGAACAATTTGCTTGGGAAATTCTGCAAATAGCCTCATGTTTGCTGAGAAATGTCAAAGCAAATCGTACATACTAAGAATCTGGGTGAAGATAGAAAGTTGTTGTTTTCACCTGTTTTTTTTTAATTGATTTAAAAATATAACTTTATTGTTCCAACATAAGAAAATAGAAAATGCATATAGGGAATAATGTGCTAACAGCTCTGGCTAGAAAAGATCATAGATTTAGTACATTTAGTACTTTTGGCAATCATGGGAGTCAACGTTGGATAGATAGGTAGTAGCCACAAACTAGATATCTTTTTTTTTTTAATTTTGTGTTAGTCAGCATTCAGGATGTCATTAGTTTTTGTTGTGGTGTTCTAAGATTCATTGTTTACATGTAACACCTTGTGCTCCATGCAATATGTGCCCTTCTTTTTTTTTTTTTTTTTTTTTTAAATATTTTTTTTTTTTTTTTTTTTTTTTAAGATTTTATTTATTTATTTCACAGAGGGAGAGAGATCACAAGGAGGCAGAGAGGCAGGCAGAGAGAGAGAGGGGGAAGCAGGCTCCCCGCTGAGCAGGGAGCCCGATGCGGGCCTCGATCCCAGGACACTGAGATCATGACCTGAGCCGAAAGCAGAGGCTTTAACCCACTGAGCCACCCAGGCGCCCAATATGTGCCCTTCTTAATACCCATCACCAGGTATCTTGGATATAAATCAAAACCAATAGACATTGTATGTCATTGAAACTTTGGAAACAAAAAAGATAAAAAGGATTTTAATGGATTTCTGGCACAGGAGGAAGTAGAGCCATGGAGAATGATTAGAAAGCTGTTGGCATGATTAAAGGAATTATGTACTGTGATGTACCATAGGCAATGAAGTACCATGATGCCTTTCCAATCAACAGTAGTTACTTAATAAATGCTTTTTGGTTCAATGAATAAAGAAATGAGTAATCTTAGTCCATGGTTGGTAAAGTAAAACATGTAAAGGAAAGAAGCAAAAGGGGTCATGTAACAAAGGAAGGGGTGGTTTAAGTATTGATAGGGATGTGGGAAGTAAGGAGGAGGAGTCTAACATACCCCAAAGCCAATGGCTAAAAACTTGGTAGAAAGGGAAATATCTCATATTCTAAAAATAAGTGTCTCAAAAACTTAATGAACGATTAATGAACAATTAAAATAAGCACAATAATGTAGTAATCCCACTTTGTTATCACCCTTTTATTTCTCAAATGAGTATGTATGAGAGACAGAGAGATGTGTTTCTACTTAACTATGTGAATAGTTAGGAGTGATAGATATAAATCTAATGGATTTTCCATTCTTAAGGAAGAGTTAGTAAGATGAAGGAGTTGGTGAGTGATAAAGAATAATGGGTGAATTGACTTAGAGGGGACAATGAGACACCAGCAGGGGGAGGTTATGGTCCTGGACTCCCCTGAAAAAAACAAGAAGCAAGACACAGCTTTCAACTTAACTGCAGTAGAAGTTTCAGAAGGAGCACTCTTTTGGCAGGACCCAATTCTATTTCAATTGGGAAGATACATAGTAATATATCAATGTTGAATAATAATGCAGTGTTTCTAGAGCCCATGGGAGAATAAAAAGTAAAATAGCTTAAATTAAATATGCAAGTTACCTTAATACACATTTAGTGTTCTTAGAAAGTTTGAAGCCTACAGAGTATTAAAATATCAGTGAATCTAATCAAGAGCTTCTGCCTAAGTTTCCTAGGCAGGGGTTTGTTTTGAGGAGGAGCCTTTCTATGCCTCCTCATCAAATTAGACCTCTTTTAATCTAATTAAGAATGGAATCTCCTCTGATCTGCTCCATATGAAATTCCTCAGTTCAGAGTTCACAGGCCAAGTCCAAAGGTACAGTCCACCTGGCACTTCGCACTGAAAAAAAGGGCAGCTTAGTGTCTTGTTCTAACAGTTTTGTTCTTCCATACCTTTCAGCAGCTATTCCAGAGGCCACTGCAAGTCGCTTATGGGTAAAATGATTCAACCTTGCCATGTTTACTGAAATGATCATATGGTTCTCATCCTTTCTTTTATTAATGTGGTATATCATGTTGATTGATTTGCAAATATTAAACCCCCCTTGGAACTCAGGAATAAGTCCCACTTGATCATGGTGAATGATTTTTTAAATGTATTGTTGGATTTGGTTTGCTAGTATGTTATTGAGAATTTTTATATTTATCCATGTTCATCAAGGATATTGGCCTGTAGTTCTCTTTTCTAGTGGAGACTTTATCTGGTTTTAGTTTCAGGGTAATGCTGGTCTCAAAGAATGAATATGGAAGTTTTCCTTCCTTTCTATTTGTGGAATAGTTTGAGAAGAATACGTATTAACTCCTCCCAAAATGTTTGGTGGAATTCACCTGTGAAGCCGTCTGATCCTAGACTTTTGTTTGTTGGTGTTTTGATTACTGATTCAGTTTCTTTGCTGGTTATCAGTCTGTTCAAGTTTTCTGTTTCTTCCTATTTCAGCTTCGGTAGTTTATATGTTTCTAGAAATTTATCCATTTCTTCCAAGTTGTCCAATTTGTTAGCATATAAGTTTTCATGATATTCTCATAATTGTTTGTATTGCTATGGCATTGGTTGTTATTTCTGTTCTTTCACTTGTGATTTTATTCATTTGGGTCCTTTGTCTTTTCTTTTTGAAAAGTCTGGCTAGAGGTTTACCAATTTTGTTAATTTTTTCAAAGAACTAACTCCTGGTTTTATTGATGTGTTCTATGAAATAAATGGTAAAGAACTAAATATATATATATGTGTGTGTGTGTGTGTATACATATATATGTGTATATATACATATACATATATATATTTAGTTCTTTACCATTTATTTCTGCTCTAATCTTTATTATTTCCTTCCTTCTGCTTTAGGCTTCATTTGTTTTTCTTTTTCTAGCTCCTTTAGGTATAAGTTTAGATTATTTGAGATTTTTCTTACTTCTTGAGGTAGGCATGTATTGCTGTATAGTTCCTTCTTAGGCCTTTTACTGCATCCCAAAGGTTTTGGATCATTGTGTTCTCATTTTCACTTGTTTCCTTGAATGTTTTTATTTCTTCTTTGATTACCTGGTTAAGCCATTCATTTTTTTAGTATCATGTTATTTAACCTCCATGTATTTGTGGTCTTTCCAAAATTTTTTCTTGTGGTTGACTACTAGTTTCATAGCATTGAGGTTAGAAACGGTGCATGGTGTGATTTCAGTCTTTTTGTATTTGTTGGGGTCTGTTTTGTCACCTAATATGTGATCTATTCTGGAGAATATTCCAAGTACACTTGAAAAGAATGTGTATTCTGCTGTTTTAGGATAGAAGGTTCTGAATTTATCTGTTAAGTCCATCTGGTCCAGTGTGCCTTTCAAAGCTGTTGTTTCCTTGTTGATTTTCTGTTTAAATGATCTGTCCATTGATGTAAGTGGGGTGTTTAAGTCCCCTACTACTATTGTATTATTATCAATTAGTTCCTTTATGTTTGCTAATAATTGTTTTATATATTTGAGTACTCCTATATTGGGTGCATAAATATTTACAATTATTGTATCTTCTTGTTGGATTGTCCCCTTTATGATTATATAATGTCCTTTTTTTGGTCTCTCTTTAGTCTTTGTTTTAAAATCTAGTTTGTCCAGTATAAGTATTGCTACTCTGGCTTTTTTTTTTTTAATATCCATTTGCATGAAAAATGTTTCTCCATCCCCTCACTTTCAATCTGCAGGTGTCTTTAGGTCAAATTCATGGGCCCTCATATTTTCACCTGATTTATTTTTCAGAACCCTTTATATGCTCCCTTTCCCTAATTCAGGTTGTTCTCTTATCTCCTATCCTTTGTTCATGTTTTTCTGCACCTGTATTAAGTTTCAAGTTCTATAAAGCCTTCATTAATTATCCTCTTCTCTCAACTCAAGAAAGGATGCCTTTGATAACTATTTGTTCAGGTTGGAGTTATTAAAACACTATGCATAGAATGATATTATTTACAAGACCTTAACACAACAAATACATGTTGTGTTTTACAAGACACTTTTAAATCCCTTAGTCCCGTTGTTTGTAATTCTTCAACAACCCATTGTGTAAGCCAGTGGTTTACTGGTATGTGTTTACAAGGAGCTCTTTTGGTGGGGAAGAGCCACAGTTGCTAGTTTCTGTGATATAAACACACCCATCAGGCCTAATTTCAAGGTACTATTGTAGCATCACTGAGTTTAGGACTTGGAAAGAAATATTCATAATTGGCTCCTGCAAGCTGATATGAACTAGTTCCTGTGCAGCCCTAGAACTGAATTCAGGAAAATCCATGAGTTGTGTAAGCTCCCACAGATAATAAAAGACAGAGGTGGCACTTGGATCCAGGTCTTTTGACTCCAAATAAATTATCTTCACAAAATAGGCTGTTGTTCAAAGATGCGGTTGTATCTTAGGTTGGTCTCTCTGGCACCAAAGGGTCACAATAGAGCCAGTCTGCTTTAGCTGCCCCAGCATGTTCTTCAGTCTGGCTGCATGGTGTCCACATGGATGCATATGCTGCAACTACCACCTTCTAACAAAATAAGTCTGCAGAACTAAACTGACTTCTTTTGCTGGGCCATGGACTGTTTCAATTTTATAAATTTAAATTCTAATCCAAGTATAGTATTGGTTACATCATTACTTATATTAATGATTAATATAAGAAGGGATACCTTCTAACATATTTATTATGGAGATTACTATAAAATGTTTCTTCTGGGGTGCCTAGGTGGTGCCATTGGTTAAGCAACAGACTCATGGTTTCTGTTCAGGTTGTGATCTCAAGGTTGTGAGATGGAGCCTTGTGTTGGACTCCATGCTCAGCAGAGTCTGCTTAAGACTCTCCCTCTTTTTCTGCTCCTCCCCTTCCTCTCTCTCTCTCTTTTCTCTCTCTCTCTCTAAACTAAATAAATAAATGTTTTAAAAATGTTCCTTGTGCAAATGTATCTGAAGTAGAATCTTAGAATTCTGGAAATAGAATGAATATTAAGTGTCTTTAAGTTAAATTCTGTAATTTAATGTAATAAATAAAATAATTCCTCACTCTGCCTTCCTGGAAACTCCTCCTAATGTTCTATGCCAGCTCTAATCAAAAACCTTCCCTGACCATCACAGGAAGCCCTAATGCTTTAATATTTCATAGTCTACATTGGGATGGCAATAGTATCACTTATGGTATGAATGTGTATTTCCCTGATTCCTCTGAGGTTAAAATTTATTCATATTTTCTGGCCATTTGTATCTTTCTTCTTGTATGAATTTTTCTAATCATGTTCCCCCCCCATTTCTGTTTGTAATTGTTTTTGATAGTCATGCAATTTTTTCTTTTATTGACAGCATAATATTTCATAATGTAAGTCTATAAGTCAACCATAATTTATTCAACCAGTCCATCACTGTTGATATTTACATGCTTTCCAATTTTTCACTTTAGTATTTAATACTGTGGCAAAAGAAATGTACACATAATTTTTTTAAATTATTTCCCTAGGATAAATTCCTAGAATTTTACTTGGGTTAAAATTTCTATGAACATACAAGGCTTTTGCCTTATGTTGCCTGAGTTTCCAGCAGATAGGTTGGCTAGTTTGTGTGCCTATCTTTTTAAGTTCCTCATTCTTGCAGAACAATGCAATTTAGTAACTGTTTTAGGTCCAGTCTCGGAAATTTTGCTTTGGCAAAGTTTATTCTTAGGTAGGCCATATGAATGAGCTAATTCCATTGCAGTGAAGGAGGTGAGAAAGTGCTGCCAAGCTCTCCAAAGCTCAGACACTATGCCTTTGAATAATATTATCCCACTTTCTACAAAGACAGGACTACTTCTATGATTACTCCTTTGATTTTTAGACCATGACTCAAAGAACCGAGGTGGAGTCAGAGTTTCCAGGAATTTTGTGCCTTAGGGAATTTGAATTTAAGAGAGAAGAGGATTGTTACAGGTAGCAGCACCATGATTTGATCATCACAACATTGGAAATGATGGTCCTTGACATACTTAACTTAGTCAATATCTTAGTACCATTTGCATGCGATCTTCAAAAAAGAAATTTCCTAAATGAATAAAAATGTAATAAAAACTCATATTCTAGAAGCAAAAAAATAAAAAATAAAAAAGCAAAAGATGCCTACCCTCTCTTTAAGCCTTCTCTATCTCAACCTGATCATCACTCACTATCTTATCAGCTCTAACAAACCTATAACAGAGATTTCTACTTCTCAGCATGTTTCCAGGTTTTACAAGAATAGTCTGTTGCCCCCAGTTGCATATTCAAAACACTACATTTTCTTTCTGCCTTTATAGCTTAACTCTTTCTGAATAGATTTTAATTCTAGCTAACATATTATTTTACATTTTAGCCAAACTATACCTACGCCAGCTCTTACTTCAAATCAAATTACTTAAGCAAGATTTCTGGAAAAGAGAACCAGAGAAAGGAAATGACTACAGAAATATTTATTCATAACAAGATTAAGAAAAGGATTTCTGCTAAACTTGTGCTAGAAAGTAAAATGAATGGATTTAGATATTAAATTATCATTAGTGCTTTGCAGCTAATGAAATCAACCCATTTACTAAGCACTTTCTAAATCCAGGTACTAAGCCAGATAACACAGTCCCTGTATATATGACCTATCCTGTTACCAGCTATAGAGTAAAATAGCCTGACCTCCACATAACATGGGTCATGCAAATATTCCCCTTCCTGCTCCTGATCAGCCTGTATGGATAATCACAACACTGACCGACCTTCTCTGTTTCATCCCCCAACCTGGCATTTATGACAGCATTCTTTAACATGTAAACTTGACTCTGACAATGATTTTCTATTTTTCCCAACTTATGATTTTTGTCACTCAATTTAAACATCATTTATTAAAGCCTGTTGGAACATGTACATGTGTAATAGCACTACATGCTATGAAGGGGTACAAAGGTTACAGTTCAATGAGATGACAGCTTTTATGAGAACCATAAGGCATATGCACTTAAAACAGGCATAGATAATAACTGATGATAATAGTAATAATAAATAATAATAGTAACCAGTTACTGAGTGTTCTGCTAGGGGTTCAACATAATTTCAAGTAATTTGCATGTCTGTTTTCTTCTGTTTTTCAGAATCCTCTAACAAGGCAAGTATTCTATTTTCCATTTTGTAGTAAGAAAAAAGGGGGTCAAAGAAGTGACGCCTCCAGGCTTACCCAGCTAGCAGGTGTCAGAGCTGTGAACTGCTCTGAGAGGTAATAGGTCCCAACACTCCTCATTTTGAAGGACCCATCTGCATTACAGCATGCAAATTAAAATACAGTCACACCTCACATCAAATAGAATTTTACCATTACAATTTTAAAGGTTTTTCAAGTTTATTTTTGAAATTATTTAATTATAAGTATTCTACTTAATTTATTATTGGCTGTGATTTCTCAAAGATTTGGGGCATATTTGAAAATTATTGCCAAGCTTTTTTTCAAATATAATAATTTTTGTGAGTATAAAATTTAACAATTATATAAGTGAGAATAATACATTTTGGAGACACTGAATTAAATACTATTTTCAGTTTTTTTTAATGTTGGAACCAACATTTTTTTTCTTTTTTCTTTTTTTTTTTCTGATTTTAAAACACCTTTTGTTTTTGGCACTTTGACTTCAGTACCTATCAGAAGAAATGCCCCCGGAGCTGGGACTGGAATCCAGTTTTGTCACAAGTCAAAAATCTATACTTTTTTCTTTTTCTTTAAAAAAAAATTAAAGTCAATATGGGTTAACACAGAGAGTATACTACAAAGCATATCTGTTAAATGTTGAAGCTAATAAAGGTAATGGAATGTATTGTGTTCCAGTGGTTTAAGTTAGCTAATGTGGCAATGTCCCCCGTATTAGATTTATATTCTGTATTACACAGATCTAAGGTTTTTTGTTTTTATATATCTTATTCTCCCAAGAAAATGTTGAAGGCTATGGCTCCTATTTTACTTTTGCTGCCTCTTCCATAGGAGTTAGTATGAATAATACATATTATAGAGACTCACTTGATGCCAAATGATAGAATTCTTCTTAGAAAATTAAGTCTAGGCTTGTGAGGAAGGATGTATTGATGAGCCTGCTGGAGAGACAGACATTCCTGAGAAGAATGTACAAACAAAGATGAAAGACTCAGGGCATTGTTAAGTATTGCTTTAAAAATTTACATGTGTAAATTCTTATCAGGATCAGGTAAAAGAGTAGTCTAGGTTAGGAAGGCTGGCAAGTCACTTTATTTTCCACCCAAAATAGAGTAAAGCCAAACTCTTTTCCTCTGTGATTTCACCTACTCCTCTAGTCTCTTCTAGCTAGTCTCTGTGCTAGTTCCCTTCTGGAAGCTGACCAACTTGCTTGTTTCCTGCACCTCAAGCATATTTCCACCTCAGAGCCTCTACACTTGCTAGTCTCTCTGCCTGAAGCAGTGTTCACTCAGAGACATACATGGTTTGTCCCTCAATTTAGGCAGGATCCCTCAAATGCCACTCCTTTTAAACAGCTGACTCCAAATATAACACATAAAATATTTTAAAAAGTAATTATAGATCCTGACCAGATTATCAAGAACAGTGAATTCCCATCTACCTACCACTTTATTCATGGCACTTAGAACCCAGACCTTTGCCATAAGATTAAATGAGTCAATACATGAAAAGTGCTAAGAACAGCACTTGGCACCCAGTAATTGCTATGTAAGTGTCTGTTGAATGAATAGTCAGTCTACCATATTTTTCAGAGAGGAAGGAAATGAGTCTTAGGAGCCTTAGAAGCGAAGTGCAGCATACTTAATTGGACGGGATTCTCAATTTTCTATTATATAACTCAAGGCTCATTTTGAATTATGGTAGTTAACTCTTTTTCTCAGTCTCCTGCTGCCCAATGGACATTTTTAATTTAACTTAATTTAATTTTTAATGTATGTTTTAACTAAGACAAGTGGCTAAGAATCTGATGCAGAAGGCACTTCTGGCTTTACCAAACAAATCTAAATATTGAAGAACAAAGGGCCAAACTCAAGGACTAATGTTAACTTTATATGTAAAGAGCAAAGTTTGCTGAAATTCCTACAGTTGCTAATAAGCAAGCTCCATAACTTCTTTCAGTGTTTTCCAAAGAAAGTTCTCACTGACAGATCAGTAAACGTGCCCTCTAGAGGTTTGGATGATAGCCCAAATGGACCAACTATAATTACAAAACTCCCCTGAATGCTAATGTTTCATCTCAAGAATTTATAAAAGTTTGCATTCAACTTCACGCTATTTCTATGTGGTTATTGTTCACATGAGAAATAAACTTTTAGTGTATAGACTCATTATAATTCAAGCTGATTTTTTTACTGAAGCCTAGTTCACCATAACAATAGAGAAATTAGTATCAGAAGTGAAGTGTGCCAATTTTCAAAGTGCTAGAACAAACAATCCTAAAATTTGTGTGGAACCAGAAAAGACCCCGAATCACCAAGGAAACATTGAAAAAGAAAAACAAAGCTGGGGGCATCATGTTGCCCAATTTCAAGCTATATTACAAAGCTGTGATCACCAAGACACCATGGTACTGGCACAAAAACAGACATATAAATCAATAGAAGAGAATAGAGAGCCCAAATATGGACTCATAACTCTATGCTCAACTAATTTTTGACAAAGCAGGAAAAAATATCCAATGGAAAAAAGACAGTCTCTTCAATAAATGGTGCTGGGAAAATTGGACAGCTATATATAGAAGAATGAAACTCAACCATTCTCTTACGCCATACACAAAGATAAACTCTAAATGGATGAAAGACCTCAATGTGAGACAGGAATCCATCAGAATCCTAGAGGAGAATATAGGCACTAACCTCTTCAACATTGGCCACAGCTATTTCTTTCAAGACATGTGCAAAGGCAAGGGAAACAAAAGCAAAAATGAACTTTTGGGACTTCATCGATATAAAAAGCTTCTGCACAGGAAAGGAAATAATCAACAAAACAAAGAGGCAACCCACGGAATGGGAGAAGACATTTGCAAATGACACTACAGAAAAAGGACTGATACCTAAGATCTTTAAAGAACTTCTTAAACTCAACACCCCCCCCCAAAAAAAAGTAATCAAGTCAAAAATTGGGCAGGAGACATGAACAGACACTTCTCCAAAGAAGACACACAAATGGCTAACGGACATATGAAAAAATGTTCATCATCATTAGCCATCAGGGAAATTCAAATCAAAACCACATCAAGATAGCACCTTACCCCAGTTAGAATAGCAAAATTGACAAAGCAAGACCAACAAATGTTGGGGAGGTTGTGGAGAAGGGGGAACCCTCTTATGCTGTTGGTGAGAATGCAAGCTGGTGCAACCACTCTGGAAAACAGTATGGAGGTTCCTCAAAAAATTAAAAATAGAGCTACTCTATGACCCAGCAATTGCACTACTGGATATTTACCCCAAAGATACAGATGTATTGAAAAGAAGGGGCACATGCACCCCAATGTTCATAGCAATGTCCACTATAGCCAAACTGTGGGAAGAACCAAGATTCCCTTAACAGACGAATGGATCAAGAAGATGTGGTCCATATATACAATGGAATATTGCTCAGCCATCAGAAAGGATGAATATGCAACTTTTGCATCAACATGGATGGAACTGGAGATTTTGCCAAGTGAAATAAGTCAAGCAGAGAAAGTCACTTATCATATGGTTTCACTTATTTGTGGAATATAAGGAATACCATGGAGGACATTAGGAGAAGGAAGGGAAAAATGAAGGAGGGGAAGCCAGAGGGGGAGATGAACCATGAGAGACTGTGGACTCTGGGAAACAAACTGAGGGTTTGGCATGGGGTTTGGGGGATGGGTGAGCCTAGTGATGGGTACTAAGGAGGGCACACATTGCATGGAGCACTGGGTGTCTTATGCAAACAGTGAATCATGGAACACTACATCAAAAACTAACGATGTACTATATGGTGACTAACAACATAATAAAAAAAATTTTTTTAATTTATACATATTAAAAAATTAAATAAATAAATAATAAAGAAGTGGAGTGTGCTATAACATAAATCTTAAATATGTGTCATTTTATGTGTTTTTAAATACATAAACAGCACTCTAAGTTACTTACCACTGAGCAAGATGGACATCCCAGGGTATGCTCCAGTTTCGTCCACTGACTGGTGGGATTGTCTGTCATGTGACATACACTCAAGTGACCAGTTTCCCACTTTGAACAGCATGGACCTACGTTTTATTTTACTTCTGTCATTGTAGAGATGAGTTTGCTTCCATATCCCTGGCCTTTACTTCAGTATAACAGTTGAAATACTTTTGAAACATACTTCATACAACATAATCTACTTTCTTGGCAATGAAAACATCTTTTTTCTTGTAATCTTCTAATATATTGGCATTGAAAAGGAGAAAGAATGTCTATTTGAAGTAATATGGTAATTAATAAAGTGATATTTTCCAGCACACCTCATATTGAATTTAATTGATAAGGCGTGTCATTGATATATTATATGCATATTTGACTATTTTTTATGTCCTTTGTTTCTAATGAGCACATAATTGACCTGTTTTATTTTGTGATTATAGAGCTTACCTCAAGGAGTAGAATGCAAGGGCTTTCATCTGTGTTCTTCGTGTGGGCAGTTATTTGTGATGATAGGCCAGGACTAATGTTATGAAGTCCATGTTAGTATTGTTTCTTATGCCAGTAATTCTGTTTTTAATAAAATAAGAAAGTGTGTTCTGTTCCCAGTTGCCAAGATAGGTGGTTGTTTGAGCTCTGATAATCTAATGAATGAGACAGCAATGGCCTTATGCCAATTGGGAGTTAAATACAAAAAGACGGGGTGAGTTTATTTTTTCTACCTTGTAATGAAATTAATACATTCTCCACCTGTGTTCATTTTCCTGAAGAAGGAAATGACAAGGGGTTTGGGCTGAGAATTCTATTGTTAATTCTGTTCTTACTTTTAGCTTCACTGTGCTCATTTGGAAAATGAAATGGATTATTTGCTTCACAGAGGATTTTCTTTCTTAATAAGAATCTATGTGTATTGTATTGGGTAATAAAAAAGAGCTCTAGGTACAGCTCAATACTAATAATTTTTTTCTTATTTGGTACCTCTATCTACCACCATAAATCTTCTGAGAGGTTTAGAAAAACAAAAGACATCGAGGGAGGAAAGATGATATTAATCAGTTTTCTTTGTCTTGCCTGCCTTCTTAACTGAAAAAAATCTTTTTCCCAAAAGGCTGTGATTTTGGTAACATTATATTTACTGTAGGAGTAAAGGAAGGAAGGAAAAAACGAGGGAGGAAAGGGAGGAGAAAGGCAGGAATATAGTAAGTGGAGGAGAGAGAGAAAACATTGGTGGGAGGGCAGTGGGGAAAGGAGAGGCAAACCTTTTCATTGTGATCTGACTCTGTTTTGTTGATGGAAGAAACAATCCCCATTTGATTTGTAGCAAGAGCTACATTTCATATCCTGAAAGCATTCAGATTTAGAGAATACTTCCAGCAAGATCCTTAAAGGCAAAAGACCCAATCAACAGTGGTTCATAGACTGTAGGCAGAGTGAAACTTTGCATTGGCAAGAGATTTTTGAATATCGGATATGGCTTTGACAGGGACCCATTAATTCTAAAGCTACTGGCTGGGCACTCACTGTGGCAAATCAATTTGTATCTTACTCATGATTCCCCCAGAAAATGTGGTGCAAAGATTTTACTGTAGAGAATTTATTTCAGAGTTAGTCCCAAGAATCATTGGCAGGGATTTGGGAATGAGACAGAGAAAAACAGGAGTCAGGAAAAGATGTATCAACTAACCTAGCCATCCTGATAACTAGAGCTGAATCCTGATGGGGAACTCTAGTAGGCAGCATGGGAACTCTTTCCTCAGAGCTGTCCCACCCAAGGGGCACAGGACATGTATGTGCCAACTCCCCTTAATCGTTATTTGATGTTTTGTTGGGATGAGGGAATGACTATTGATATTCCCTTGCATCCCACTCTTTAGCTCTTTCTCTGTGTTTTGTTACTAACCACTGTTCACCTCCATCTTAAGGATAAATGTTTGGTCTTGCCTTGTATTTCACTCTATTGCTGTGCTCCTCTACCTTAAGGGTAAAATTTGAAGTTTTCATTGATTTGTGAATCAACAAAGTATTAGATCTTGAGACAGAAGATGTAGGCTCCAGTCCTGGCTATTCAGTTTGCTAGCTTAGTAACCAACTTTTAACCTCAGTTTTCTTATCTATGAAATGGGGATGGTGTTTGCTGCTGAACTCCCAGAATACTGTATTGACTAAAGGAGTTAATAGAGAGAAATGTGCTCTACCAAATATTGGTCTTCTTATCCTATATTCTAGAATGTGAACTGCATGAGGGTAATGTTTATGTTTTGGGGTTTTTTTTCAAGTTTTTGTTTAAATTCCAGTTAGTTAACATATAGTGTAATATTAGTTTCAGGAGTAGAATTTTGTGATTCATCACCTATAAAAACACCCAGTGACCATCACAAGTGCTGTCCTTAATACCCACCAACCATTTAACCTATCCCCCACCCACCTCCCCTCCAGGAAACCCCAGCTTGTTCTCTTCCATTTCATGATTTGCTTGTCTTTTTTTCCCCCATGATCATCTGTTTTGTTTCTTAAGTTACACATTTGAGTGAAATCTCATGGTATTTGTCTTTCTCTGACTGACTTCTTTTGCCTAGCATAATACACTCTAGCTCTATCCACATCATTACAAATGGCAAGATTTCCTTCATTTTGGTGGCTAAATCGTATTTTATTTTATACACACACACACACACACACACACATACATACATACATACATCACCTCTTCTTTATCTGTTCTTCAGTCAATGGACATTTGGGTTCTTTCAGTAATTCGGCTACTATACATAATGCTGCTCTAATCATCTGGGTACATGTGTCCCTTCAAATCACTATTTTTGTACCCTTTGCGTAAATACCTAGTAGTCCAATTTCTAGATCATAGGGTAGATTTATTTTTAACTTTCTGAGGAAACTCCATGCTGTTTTCCAGAGTAGCTGTACTATTTTGCATTCCCACCAACAGTGCAAGAGGGTTCCCCTTTCTCCACATCCTCACCAACACCTGTTGTTTCCTGTGTTGTTAATTTTAGCCACTCTGACTGGTGTGGAGTAATATCTTATTGAAGTTCTGATTTGTATTTCTCTGATGATGCGTGATGTTGAGCATCTTTTTTTATGTGTCTGTTAGCCATCTGTATGTCTTCTTTGGAAAAATGTCTATTCATGTCTTCCACCCATTTCTTAACTGGAT
Source organism: Ailurus styani (assembly GCA_002007465.1). NCBI lineage: Eukaryota > Metazoa > Chordata > Mammalia > Carnivora > Ailuridae > Ailurus > Ailurus styani. The sequence continues at coordinate 271,382 of LNAC01000919.1, forward strand.
TATTTGTTTTTTGGATGCTGAGTTTGATTAGTTCTTTAGAGATTTATGGATACTAACTCTTTGCCAGATATGTCTTCTGCAAATATCTTTTCCCATTCTGAACATTGCCTTTTAGCTTTGTTTTTTGTACTTTGTTCATTGCTGTAACCCCAGTCATTAGAAGAGTACCTGCCAGATGCAGAACAGATAAAAGAAATACTCAATAAAAGAAGGCAAACATTGGAATAGATAGTCTATAGTTCAAATATTGGTTCAGCTACTTGCTGGCCTCTTAATTCCAGGCAAAGTTTTAATCTCAAACTTTTTATGAGTGATTCATCAGCCAAATGTCTTCCTCATAAGGTTGTATTTAAAAATTAAGATTTGTCTTATGATATATTCTCCCTCACCACCATTCACAATTTTATTCTTTGGGTGAGTGTTCCCTACATCTAGAGTTGAAAAAGTAATTTGTTAAGCTATTCATTTAAATTCTAGTAGTCAAATCCACATTTTTCTCTTCAAATACAGTTGTAATCATTCCATTGTGTTGATATTCTGCTCTGAATTAATAGAAAATGACTCAATATAGAATTTTGTATTTGATTCTCAAGTGTACATTTTTGGAATAAAGTTTTGAATAATTAAAATTTTCTAGAGGTGTGCCTTGGTGTCTCTTTTGGTTAACTATCTGCCTTTGGCTCCTAGGATGGAGACCCTCATTGGGCTCCATGCTCAGTGGGGAGCCTGTTTCTCCTTCTGCCTGCCACTCCCCTTGCTTGTACTTGCTCACACATTCTCTCTCTCTCTGACAAATAAATAAATAAAATCTTTAAAAATATTTTTCTAGATTAGGCATACCTGTGGCCACTTTTGAAGTATTCTTAAATTAATACATGTCAAGCACCTCACCTAGTACCATGCATGCAGTGAGAGCTTAATGGTAACAATGAGAACATAGTTGTACTAAATGTATTTATTGAGCTCCTACTAGGTGGCAGTGGAATGTTACTTTAGCCAGGGTCACAGTTCTTGCCCATAGTAGGACTGAGATTTGAACTCTGTTTTTTTCTGACACCAATGTTGATGCTTAATGCATCATACTGGCTATCAATTACTTTATCCTCTTTAGATAACATAAATCCTCATTTACAAACTATTTAGCCTTACACCATCCATACAAGGCTAAACTATTATTATCTGTACTCTGTAAGTGTAGAAATCATAGGTCAGAGAGATTATATAACTAAGAAGACTAATAGCTAATGATTAGCACAGACAGGACCCAGGAGTATCTGACTCCAATGACAGTCTTTTCCAAAATGTGTTGGATGTACAGCATGACTCTCTCTCAAAGATAGCCTTTCTTCCCTCATGCATATTTTCAGCTGAATCCTGTTTTTTAAAAGATTTTATTTATTTACTTATTTATCTGACAGAGCAAGAGACTCCCCACCCTCTCCCTCAAGCAGGGGAAACAATAGAGGGAGAGGGAGAAGGAGACTCTCTGCTGAGCCGGGAGCCTGATGCTGGACTCGATCTCGGGACCCTGGGATCATGACCTGAGCCTAAGGCAGACACTTCACTGACTGAGCCACCCAGGCACCCCCTGAATCCTAATTAAAGGAGCAAATATCTTAATTGACTAAAAATGGTAATAACTGAGGTATTATTTTACAGAAACAGAATCATGGATTCAACATAAGTAGGGTCTCCTTATTAAGCATTCTTCTCCACCCTTAACTCTTCAGTACAATGCAGTCCCCTTACCTATAGTAGTTACTTCATAAATGTTGTATACATGAATCAGCTATTTATTGGTATATTCAAAAATAATTATTGAATACTTGAATGTGCCAGGAAAGTGTCAGGCACTAATTAAGAACATATCAGCAATAGAAAACAAAATGATTCCTATTTGTGGAAAGTCTCAAGTCTAAGAAGTGATATAAACATTAAATAAATACACGTAGACTCACACACACATACACACACACACCAATAAATACATAATTATAAATTGTGATAAGAGGAATAAAGAGCAAAGATGGGGTATGACAAGAGGGAATAATAAGACCTTTAGATGGGGAAGGCCTTTCTGAGGAAATGATAACTCATAAATAATAGAAAAACACATGATTCCAACTGCCAAAACCTCCATCTCTTTGGCAGGAATCCAGGCACTAGATTTTTGAATCTAAGATAATACTATCTACTTGAATATAAGATCTCATTTCTAATGAGTTAAAACTAGGTCTGTGCAAAGAAGCATGAGGGAACTTTCTGATGAGATGAAAATATTCTGTATCTTGATCAGTGTGGTAGTGACTATTTGGATTTACAAATCTGTCACAGTTCATTGATTTTTACAGTTACACTGTGTGAATTACATTATGCATAAATTATACCAGCATAAAGTTGATTTGAAAAAAAAAAGACAAGATTTAAGTTAATGGGTCAATAAGTAAGCAAACTAAAGATGAGTCAGAATTATTCTGACAATTACCTGCATCTGTGTTTTAGTGGTTTTACACATCTGGGAATCCTATATCCTTGGATCAGTACCTGCGTATAGATGACTTTTCCATCTGTAACAATAGTTCTCTCTGACTTGTCAGGTATATCAGATATTTTTTAAACTAATGCTTCTAAGATAGAAGAGCAAAGAAGATAAAAGCTTTTTCAATGATGTGGTTGGATTTTTTTTTTCATACTTTGGCTGCATTTGGGAGGTTTTTATAGCACAAGTGAATAATAACAAGAGCATCATGATAATGCCGTTTTTTTTTTTAATAAAATCCTTAACTCCAAAGAAACCAAATTGCATTGCATTCATGTCTTCATTAAATTGTTTCGGGCGCCTGGGTGGCTCAGTGGGTTAAAGCCTCTGCCTTCGGCTCAGGTCATGATCTCAGCGTCCTGGGATCGAGGCCTACATCGGGCTCCCTGCTCAGCAGGGAGCCTGCTTCCCCCCCTCTCTCTGCCTGCCTCTCTGCCTCCTTGTAATCTCTCTCTCTCTCTCTGTGTCAAATAAATAAATAAAATCTTTAAAAAAAATTCTTTCTACCTGAGAGAAGTTAAATGTGTCTTATCCCCATTTTAGAGGAAACTAGAATAAGAGCAGGTTTCTGGGATAGCAGACTTATGTATATATCAAGGTCTAGTGGGATGTAATCACAAACTCCTTTGTAAAGGTTGTTTTTTTTTTTAATTTTTCATTTATGTGGCATTCAAAGGAAACCTTTTTCTATTTTGTGTACACATATCAACATTTTAATAGCGGGAGAGCAATGGAATCTATTCATAAACATGGAAGCCAGAAATATCAGCTATTCCATACTTGATAGATTGATATAAAAGGTGATTTAACTAGATAATCATTACATAACACAAAGCTTCAGGGTAAACACCCATGATGCATGAATATGAATTAAGAGTTCACAATAAAATAAATGTTCTTCCGTTGTTATTGGCCAAACAATTCAAAAACTCTGCTGAAAGAAATAGTTTAATTTTGTAGTCGCTTCCTGGATTTGAACAATGGGGAGGCTACTTGCTCACAATGTGTGGCAGTATTATAGAGTGTAAGGGAGTGATTATGAAAGAGTGACCTGATATAGAATACACCTCAGGCATTTACTAGCCAAGGTAATCTTGGGCCATCGGGAAGAGTTGCAAACATTTGATAAATATGTTAAGCACATGAACATATTGTCTGGCATGTAGTGGGCACTCTAAAAAAATCGGTAACTATTATTAGTAAGATGGCTCATCAAGCTATGAAAATTGAGTTTGAGTCTAATAAAAATAGGAAACAGATTGCTCAGTTACAAAAGACATACTTTTTCCAGACCACAAAGATATTTTCTGTGTGATTTAGCAACTTAACTCAAGGCAACTTAGCCATGGTCCAAACTTTGACACAGGGAGGGAGAAAGGAAATTATGGAATGTGGAACATGTTGCAAGGGCTAGATTAAGATTTCATTTCCTCCAAACTCAGAAATGTATGGTGCTCTCCATATGTAATTCAAAATAAAAACATTATTCAAGCACAATAAACAATAAAATCTTAGATTTCTGTTGAATTTAAGATCGTTTCTAGGTTTTCCAAGTGCAAATTCCAAGTGTGTTTATCACAATGAGGTTTAATGTGTGTGTGTGTGTGTGTGTGTGTGTGTGTGTGTGTGTATGTCTGAAGCCCAGATGCTTGATTTCCTTGTTCTCTAGGAAGATGACTAGGTTCCTTGCTCAGTGATGAATAAGTGAGTGGGGCTGACGATGGTACCCTCTAGGAAATGGGGCAGAAGTTAGGGATGCAGATGTCTAGAGGTCATGAAAAGTGGGAATGATGCCTCTGTGCCATAGTTGTCATGCCCAGGAAAAGCTGGGAACTTAAATGGCTACACCTTTGTTTTAAGGTAAATTGCCAATAGGGCATCTACACTCCAGGAAGTAGCAAGAGTAATTGCCTTCCCTGATCCTTGACATTGAATGGAGAAAAAAAAATTCTCAAGAATTTGAGTAACCACAATAGACCCTCATGTATGGTTTACAGTCTGAATTAATTCTACTTGAGGGATCCAAACAAACCCTCAAGCCAAATGTTTAGTTTTAAGTTGTTGCAGCTAGATAAAACTTCTAAATGAGTAGCAGGAGAAAATGCAAATTATATTTGGGTGAATCAACATTTGGCTCAGGCATCAAAGAATTTCCACAGAAAAAGCTTCAAGAAAAATGCAGTTGGAACAAAAAATTCACAAAGTTCGCAAGAAGCCCCTTCAAGAGGCGTATCACAGATGAGAAATCATGTATCATTAGCTTCATTAAAAACCAGAGAGATATACACTTAAGTCAAGAGTGAGATACAGAATTGGCAAAAATTAAAAGTCTTACAATGTCAAGGTTGGTAAAGATGTAGAACAAACAGAAAAAATTTAAAGTCCATGGTTCAAATAAACGAATTTGGAAAGCAGTTTAGCCTATGACGGTAAAGTTGAACATATACATATCCCTATTGCTCAGCAATTCCCCTCCTAGCTGTGAACCTAAGGAAAACTGTTGCTTCTTTCTGTGTCCCATGATCTCGAACCAGAAGACATATGCGTGAATGTTAACAACAGCAGTGTTTAAAATTATGAAATGCTAGGACAATCCCAAATGCCTATCAACAGTGGAATGAAGGGAAAATGTGGTGTATTCACATCATGTAATACTCTCCAACATGACTAAATAAACGATGGCTGCACAAAACTACATGAATCTCTCTTAATGACATAACACGGACAGAAAAAAAAGCAACTCTAGTTACATGAACTTCAAAAAACTTGCAAAATAGGATGGTATGTTTCAGGGTATTAACCAGTGTGGTAAGACTATGAAGAGTAGTGAGAGAATAATAAAACACTAAATTTGGTAAACAAATTTACTTTTGGAGGCAGGAAGGAGAGTAGCTGGTATCAGCAATGGACCAGTGAGGACCTTAAGTTGTTGGACTTCCTTTACTACTTACACCAGGTGGTAGGTACACAGTGCTTAATATATCATTATCCCAAGAAAATGTTTATAAGCATTCTTACTATGTATTCAATACTTAATTTTAAAAAATTTCTAAGCTCTGTCGACTTAAAACTTGTTTGATATCCTTCTTATTCCCATAGAAAGTGCAAAAGCTACCTTTTTCCCTTTATCTTGGTGGAAATCAAATAATTATTTTGTTAATGACTTTTCTCACATATTCATGCTCACAAATTATTCTAAGAAACCCCTCCCTTACAAAGAAACTATTTAGTTTGTTTTTAAAATTCGAAACCCCATATCGAAGAATGTGTGACAGAACACATTATAATATTTTTTTTTATTTACAGACCTTATCATCTCTATTGAAATGACATTGACCAATACAAAAGTTTCCTTCAGTTTTAGAATTATTCACTGGTATGTATATTTGTTTGATCTTCCTTTGTAATTATTTAAAACATGTATTTTTAGTTTCTGTCAGTGGGAAGAGCATATGTGCAGCTTTAGGGATATATAAAGCAGAGGAAAATGAAGTAAGTATACACATGCATATACAAATCCCTCTTTCTCAGGCCGTTAGTGTCTTTTAGCAGCAAATGAAGGTGCTAACTGACTTCTGTAATGTGCCACAGTCTCAAAGGGCACCATCAGATTCTGAATCATGAACTGGGCAGTCCTTGATCGCTCGCTATGAGAACATGGTGTTTCCTTCTCCTATAAAAGAGAGTTACAGCCCATATGATAAAACCTTTGCTAACAGGTGCTCCTCAGGCAAGCAGAGGGATATATGTCAGGTCAGCTGTGTGTTATGTGCAAAGTTTCCAATATTCAGTCTACCTTAATTGGAAGAAAAGACACTTCATGCTTGTTGATATTCCTCTCAAAGCTGCTATCATGTTTGAGTTCCCAGAAGGCCCAGAGCTGTAGTATTTTATTATTGATATTCTCGAAGAAGATGTATGTTGAATTGTATTATTTCATTAAAAATAGGGGTGCCTGGGTAGCTCAGTCATTTGAGTGATGGACTCTTGGTTTAGGCTCAGGTCCTGATCCGGGGGGTGGTGGGATGGAGGCCCCCAGTGGGCTCCACACTCAGCAGGGAGTCTGCTTAAAAGATTCTCTTTCTACCCCTCCCCCAACCCGTGTGTGAGTGCACACATGCTCTCTCTCGCTCTCACATAAATAAATAAATCTTAAAAAAAATAATAAAGTCCACACAGCTTCCAAGGATATGCAGTTTTCCCTGATAAATACTAACTGTCATCTTTTTTACCTCTCTGGGTCCATTTTCTTTTGGCTTCTGGCATCTATGGTTAAGCCTTGCTGTGGTTATCCAGGAAAGTATGTTAATGAAACACATGCATATATATTTGTCTGTGAGCACATCCTGTTTTTTATGGAAAGAAACACAATTCATAGAGGATTTAGTACATTTGAGACTTCCAGGGCAAGATTATATTTTGAATATTTATCTTTTGTTCACTTCATTTCCTTCTGCTTCATAATTTTCCCTAAGCTGTACAGAGCTTCTTCCCAGCCACAAAGCCTAATTTTATTTGTCTAGAAAGAGGGAAACAGCATTATGAAGCGTAACAGCATTTGTGCCTTCTCCACATTTCTCAATTCAGGGTACAGGCATGAAGTTGAATACAGCAATTCCTCCCTGCTAACCCTCAATTATGAGTTCCTCTTATATAAAATTAACCTCTATGTGAATTTACTTCTGTATAACTTTTTAACAGCTATGAGAAAGAGAAGTCTCATCTAGGTAAATCAAGTGAATTTTAAAATCACTTCAGGGTGAGGTTAATTACAATCTAACAGGAACCTGGAGCTGAGGTAAGGAGTAAATCAAGTGAAGCAAATGATATAGGTATAGAGATTCTGAGCACCAAACCTTAAGATTATAAAAAGAAGGTAATGCTTCCATTAAAATTGGCCTTAAAAACATGTTTGCCTGTGTTAAGTGCATACCACTAGAGGGCAACGTTCAAGAATGTGTAGCTCTGTGTCTCCTTTACTCCTACACCCCTGTTGCCTAATTTAGTACATCACATAGTAGGCATTTAGTAAATACTAATTGAATGAAAGAATGAATAGGAGGAAATAGATCACATTAAAGAAACAAGAGTCATACTGTTTGGATTATGAACATAGCAACTTCTTTCTAAATATGTCTTCTCAGGCAAGGGAAACAAAAGGAAAAATAAACTACTGGGACTACAGCAAAATAAAAAGCTTCTGCACTGTGAAACAAACAACAAAACTAAAAGACAAACTAATAAATGGGAGAAGATATTTTCAAATGACATATCTGATAAAGGGTTAGTACCCAAAATGTAAAAAGAATTTATACAACTCAACACCCCAAAAAAACAAATAGTCCAATTAAAAATAGGCAGGCAGAAGACATGAACAGACATTTTCCCAAAGAAGAAGTACAGATGGCCAACAGACACATGAAGAGATGCTCAACATCACTCTTCATCAGGAAAATATAAAACAAAGCTACAATGAAATATCACCTGACATCTGTCAGAATGGCTAGAATCAAAAACACAAGAAACAATAACTGTTGGCAAGGACATGGAGAAAGAGGTACCCTTGTGAAGTTGGTGAGAGTGCACACTGGTGCAACCACTGTGGAAAACTGTATGGAGGTTCCTCAAAAAGTTAAAAATGGAACTACCCTATGATCCAGTAATTGCACTACTGGATATTTACCCATAGAATACAAAAACGTTAATTCAAAGGGATACATGCACCCCTATGTTTACTGAAGCATTATTTACAATAGCTAAATTATGGAAGCAGCCCATGTATCTATCAACAGATGAATGGGTAAAGAATATGGGGAATGGCATATTCCATTAATGGAATGGAATATTAGCCATAAAAAATTAAATCTTGCCATTTACAACATGGATGGAGCTAGAGAGTATAATGCTAAGCAATATAAGCTTAGTCAGAAAAGATAAATACCATATGATTTCACTTATATGTGGAATTTAAGAAACAAAACAAATAGGCAAAGGAAAAATAAAAGGAGAGAAAAGCAAACCAAGGAATAGACTCTTAACTGTAGAGAACAAACTGATGGTTACCAGAGTGGGGGCAGGTGGGAGAAATAGGTGATAGGGATTAAGAATACAGTTATCCTGATGAGCACTGAGTATCTTATAGTATTGTTGAATGACAATATTGTACATCTGAAACTAATATAACACTGTGTGTTAACTCTACTGGAATTGAAATTTAAAACTTAATTTAAAATAAGAAAGAAACAAGAAACAGACTAATAGATTTTTCAACTACAACATTGGATACAAGAAAACAGTGGAGTGCTTTAAATAATAAAAGCACTTAAGACCTAGAATTTGATATCCATCTGTTATTTAAATGTGAAGAGATGGTCTACTTTATTATACAAAGCCTCTGAAATTTCCCAAAGACCCACACTGGGAATAGTTTGGATAAAGTATTTAAAGAAGAAGATAGATAGGTCTTAGGAGATTTTGTAGGAAACATGTGGTGTTTTAAAAATTGTTTTATTCTTTGTTAAAAACTGTCATTCTAAAAATTACTAAGAGCAAAGAGAAAGATAAAATATATCTAAATTAAAACAAGATTAAAAGTCTAGAATGGCAATCCAGATGTGTTTGAGGAGTGGAATTCTATGAATATGATGTGTTTGTTTAAAAAGAATGGAAAAAATAAAGGGAGAGGGTTGTTATTTTAACTCTTAAATAATTTTTAAATAAATAATTAAAAATTATTTATAATTAAAAATTATAAGATGCAAATAATAATTTTAAAACCTTTAAATAAATAATAATTATTTATTACTTAAGAGGGTTATTATACTTTAAAAAGTATAGAACAGAGGGTGCCTGGGTGGCCCAGTGGTTTGAGTATCTGACTCTTGACTTTGGCTCAGGTCATGATCTCAGGGTCATGAGATTGGGCCCCATATCCAGCTCTGTGCTGGGTGTGGAATCCCGCTAGAGATTCTCTCCCTCCCCCATTGCCCCTCTCCCTGCCCTTCTTACCCTATTCGCATGTGCATACACACACATGCTCATGCTCTCTCCCCTTCTCTCAAAAAAAAGTATAGAACAGAATGTCAGCTTGAAATAAATTAAAGAGCAGAAGCAGGTGCAAATATATCAATAACTACAATAAAACACTAAATGAAAAAAGCCCAAATAATTAAATATAAGATGATTACTTTTTAAAATTAAAAACATTGTAAATGCACTTTCATACACATATATATGCAAAATATATAAATATATATATCCTTTGCATATGCATGCTTATACCACTATTTATAATGGAAAGGAGAGAATAGTGTATGTGGAATTCGGATTGCTGTTTGCTTGAGGAAATGGGTTCAGGAGAATTATTTGTTCAGGATCGAGGAAGAGAATGCTGTCAGTTCTCTAGTTTTTATTTTGATGGTAGATTTCCTTATGACATTATTAAAAATTACTAAATTTAAAAAATTTATCTAAATATAGCTTTGAAATTATCTAACAGCAGTTTAAAATAAAAATAAGTATTATAGTATTCTTTATCACTAATTTAATATGTGGAAATTTCTACATGTTCTATTGTATGATGTTTTATTTTAATGAATATGAAAATGCACAAAAGAATTTTCATAGATGTAATTCTGCCCACAAGCTGAATAACCTTTTATGCATTCGGATAAGATTGTAGCTTTTTCTATTCTAAAATCTTTTACCACAAGAATTCTAGGCAAACCTAAACACTGCAGGTGTGTTGGAAGAAAATGCTTATACAAAACAGATGTATTTTCCAATTCAGAGCTTCCTTATATTAAAGTCACTGTTTAATTAATTTCACACAATATTATCTGGTTGACTTACTCCCTCTCTCTAAGCACCTCTGGGAATATCTGAAATATTGTACAGATGCTCTTACAGAGAATTACATTACTAAGTGTCATTAGCATAAATCAACATTCAACATTAATTTAGTGGTTGGGGCTGGGAGGTGACAAACCCCTCTTTTGTCGTTCACCTCCAAGTCTTGTCTGTGTTAATGGCTTCGTGTGCTCAGAGGTTCTATCCATGGACTGCCTCCTTCCCAGGTGGGATCCTCTGAGGAGCCTCACTTCCCACTCTCTGGAATGCATAGCCCTCCCTATGAGTCTCTACTGCCTTTAACATGCTGGCCTTTCTTGCAGACCTTCTTCCAACGGGCTTAGACTTCCTTTCCTAAACCTTCCCATACTACAAGGTGTTTCATGGGAGATTAAGGAAGGGAGAAGAAAGCATGCTGGGTGGAGAAGGAACTATATATGAAGACAAGAGGCAGAGCAGAAATCCAAGATTTGAACCAAGGATCTTGGTTCTGGATTGGGCTTGAGGAAGATCAGTTCTATGCCAGAGAAGATCCCACCTCTACAACCACCACCTTTTATAGTAATGTTCCTATTCTTTTTGTTCTGATCATCATGTATGTCATACATCTCCAGAAATCTTGTTAGGAAAAAGATGTGAAAAAATCATGATTCCAGTGTTATCAAGTGCTTGAATTACAGCAGTTTCCCACTTAATCCTCATAGCAGCCCAGTGAGGTGGATACTATTTATTACCATTCCCATTTTACAGATCAGGAAAATGAGGCACAGGGTGAAGTAACCTGTCAAAGATCACAGCAAGCTGAAGAGCCCTATCAAGAGTATCTAAAAATAGAACAAGTATTATTAGCTGCTATGCTTTAGCCTCAAACTCACCAACCAATGGGCTGCAGCCCTTGGTATACAAATACCTACAGTCTCACATATTTTTTTCTGTTTCTACCACGTTAATCAAAACTGTACTGCTGAACTTCAAGTTGGTTGTTTTGCTCTGCAGTTTCTTTCTGGACTTGATACACTTGCTTCTCAATTGTTGCCTTTTAACTAGGGCCCTGAAAAAGCTGATGGCTTCTCCTCTAAGACTCCAAACACCGTTCTATATAGCCATAATTACTGTCAGCGATCCTGTTTTGAATGACAACACTTTTCTACCCACTAGGGTTGGACTTCTTTGTGTATTGAGGATGGACTTTACCATGTTTCTTTGGGTGTTATATAAAGGAAACCTCCAGCCCTGAGAAAGATAGAAATAGTCGGGGACAGGCCCCAGGCATCCCTAGCCTCTGCGCCCTGTTCTTGAAGAGTCTGAGTTGCTATGGACCCAACATATCTCATTCATGTGAAATACACATCCATTTCTGTTTCTCTCTTCCATCCAATCTGTAGATTTTGTGCGTTTCTTATTTTAAGCATGTACTATTCTTTCTTCTCCAATACATCCTACATATCACTGTCAAATCCATATTCCCAGGATTTAATTTGTAGCTTCCCATTGTCTGAAAGAACCTGAGAAATGTTAAGTCATATATAATACTCTTCACACTATGGTTCTTCTGGTCTTTCCAGACATACCTCCTCTGTGTTTCTTCACTCCTACCCTATATGCTTATCCAAATTGACTGGTTTTTATTCTCTGGGCACTCACTCTTCTCCATACCTAAAGGAAACCCACTTCCTACTTCAACATCTGTTTCCATTTACCAATATTTTTAAGGCCTTTTCCTCCATGAAATTCCCCCTTTTAAAGAATTTTGCATTTGAAAGCAACCTTTGAAGTCATTGAATCCAATAATTTATTTTGTGATTTTTCTCCTCTCTGAAATATCCTCTGTTAATGGTCACCTAGTTTATTTATGTCTGGTGACAAGTATGTACCTAGATTAAGGTACATACTGTGTCTTATCTATATCTTGCCAGTGTCTTGTACATTTTGGTGTAATTGTGTATGCTTAAAACATGTTTCCTAAATGAATGAATAAATGAAGGATTGGTTGTCTATCTCTCAAGGCACTGGCCATCTAAGTTTTTGGTCACATAGTAAATATATTTGTAGGCTGTATGGTCTCTGTCTAACCTGCTCATCTCTGTTACTGTATCAAGAGAGCAGACATAGGGTGCCTGGGTGGCTCAGTGGGTTAAAGCCGCTGCCTTCGGCTCAGGTCATGATCCCAGGGTCCTGGGATCGAGGCCCACATCAGGCTCTCTGCTCGGCGGGGAGCCTGCTTCCTCCTCTCTCCTCTCTCTCTGCCTGCCTCTCTGCCTACTTGTAATCTCTCTCTCTCTGTGTCAAATGAATAAATAAAAAATCTTTTAAAAAAAAAAAAAAAAAAAAAAGAGAGCAGACATAAACAATATATAAAGAATAAGACTTTTTGGCAGCCTGTAGTTTGCCAGCCCCTGTCTTAAGGCAATAAAAGCCATCTTGAGACAGTTTTTAGTATTCTTCATCATGTTACTTCAAATCTCTCTAGCTAAAATTTTATGACTCTTACTCAGATGTTCCAAAACAATTTGAGTGTTTCCTCTGATCATGTTCAGTTCCTTCAACCATTCCTTATAGTATTTTGAATTTCGTCACTAACTTAGCCTTTCTCCCAGATTGTGTTCCATTTGTTTGTGGATCTTATAGACTCTGGTTACCCAAACAAAGCAATTCTATTGATGTAACAACTGAACAGTAAAGCAGATTCATTTTCTACCTTCCTTTAATACTGCAGGTATAATAATAAAGCTTAAGACAGCATTAGAATGTGTGGGAAACAAATCACATTTCCTATTGATTCAAAAGTCATACTTCTGGGGGCAGCTGTTTGGCTCAGTTGGTTATGCATCTGACTCTTGATTTCGGCTTGGGTCATGATCTCAAGCCCTGCATCGGGCTCCCCACTTAGTAGGGAGTGTGCTTGAAATTCTCTCCCTTTCCCTCTGCTCCTCCCCACTCTCTCTCTCTCTCTCTCTCTCTCTCTCTCTCTCTCTCTCTCTCTCAAATAAATAAGTAAAACCTTAAAAAGAAGTCATACTTTTTTTTCTATATTCTTGTATAAATCATTCTGTGTTGAGTAGTGGGGTTTTTGGGGGGAGAGGTGAGACTAGTAAAAAATCTCATATTTTTCATTATATTGCTTTTTAATTTTATTTTAAAAGACTAAATGATATTAAGGACTAGTTTAAAAATTATAAAACACGTATAATGACACCCTGGCTCCCTGATCACTTGGCCAACCATATTCATCAAATGCATCTTGTTACCTTTAGTTCATCACTCAGCTATTTGCTACTTTGGTTCCATTTAGTTCTATCCCTTTTATCTCCTCTATTCACACATGCATTCATTCACTCATTCTAAGTTATGTATTGAGTGCTTACCATGAGCCATTTACCATGTGAAAGAAAGAGACATGCCGTTTGCACAGGACTTACAGACCTCCTTGACATCAGGCCACAAATGCACCATGTGATTCCTGAACAGTCAACACAAATCCACATTTCTTGCTGTGCCATAGGATCTCTGGGATCTGCCTTATATATCCGAACATACTCCTATTGTGGGATTAATTCAGTTTTCCATGTGTTCCCTGATATTTGGTTCTGGTGCATATTTTGATTCTATTCCTTCTCCTTTGTCTTTCCATTTAGGTTTCATCTTTCTGAATATTCCTTTTGGTTCCCCTTCAGGGGTGCTGGCTTGAATACATCCTACTAGCTATCTCTTAGTTAGACAAAGTCAAGCTGTATACCTTTCCTATGCTTAGCTTGCCTCTTGGGACTTAACTTGTCGCTCAGATTGAGGAAAAATGTTTCCCTGAAACAGATAACTATATTGGGGCAGAGTATAGACTAAATGCTGGCCTCCTGATTCCTTGCTCAGTGCTTTTTTAACCATATTGCTTCCTCAGAGTGGCAGGAAGGTGTGATTTCACATTAGTTATCTTGGACTCTATTTGCCATTTGGTCCTTTTGTCAATAGGACCAAAGCAGACAAACATCAAACAAATCTGCCTTCACTCTCCTGCAAGTGCCACCTCAGCAGTTCTTAAAAACTGCCTCCTCATCTCCAAACCATGCCTTTGGCTCCAGCCTGCCACCAGTTCCTGTATAATTCACCCCACAGATTAAGACATTTCCCCAACTTCTCCCTCTTATTTAATTTAAAATTAGATAATTTTAGGTATTCTTTGAAAAACTGTATCAAAATTAAAGTCTTACAACATCAGTTTTTCACTGATATACTCTGTCCTGGAGAGACCCTAGGGTTACAAATTCAACCCCTTTCTCTGTAAGTCTTTATCTGTTTGTTGGTCTGCATTTTCATATGTACTACTGTGATGGTAAATGTAGCATAACATGTCACTTTTTGTACTGACAGTCACTCATCTAGACTAGTTCTGGGTGTTGTGGGCAAAATTGACTCTCTTCCCTTAACCCAAACATATTCCTCACTAGGCACTGAGGAGCCTTTTACTGTTGCAGTTTTGAGAGGATGCCAGATGTACTGGCATGCTAAGTCAAGGTAAGCTCCTTGTGAGTAAGTGGTGAACATCTTTGTATCTTCTACAATCACAATTATAATGATTAATGAACTGACATAAGTCCATGTTGCTATCTTTCTGAAGTTTACAGGTTTACATGTTAATGAATTTGCTTAAGAATAATGAATGACCCCAGAACAAATTTAGACTGCCTGACTGTACAATTCTACAGAATTATCAATCAGTAGGTGAACAATATACTAGTAAAGGTGTTTCTGGAAGTCTTTTTTTAAATTATTTTATTTATTCGAGAGAAGAGAGAGAGAATATGAATGTGGGAGGGACAGAGAGACAAGCAGACTCCCCACTGAACAGGGAGGTGGATGTGGGGCTGAATCCCAGAACCCTGAGATCATGACCTGAGCTGAAGGCAGATGCTTCACTGACTGAGCCACCCAGGCACCACCGGATGTCTTTAACTTAAACACTCACTGAATGGAGTATACTGTTCAAAACCTGCTACTTCTTAGCAAAAAGGTCAATTCATTAGTTTCATGCTTCTTTTAAAATGTTTCCTGTGTTCCTTGCTTTGCTTTATTGACCCCATCTCCACATAGGATATATGTGGGGAGCTTCTGTGGGAGGTTCCTACCCCAGTTATCACGAGTTGAAACTTTTCACATCCCTCTGATATTTCAGAGTTTCTCAAAAGCCAGCCCCCAACAAAATAATATAGTATCTTTTATTTACCAACTGAAGACAAGTAAGATAAAACTAAAGGGCTTCTTCTACATGTAACAACTATTTTCTCCCTCCCCGTGGCCAGGTTAAATATGTTGCTTGAAATTTTCTTGTTTCAGTTTTCTGTCAGAGGAATACTATCTAACACCTTGGGTTTATTTATCGTGTGGAGCCCTTAGTGAAGTATAATGGCCAGATGACATGAGTAAATTCATGTCAACGATGCCACATACATTTAGACAGAAGAGTAGAGTGATTTGATCCAGTATTAAGAGTTGGTAAGTGAGAAAAAGGAATTGGTGATGTGGAATTTCTTTGGGAATAGAGCAATGTGGTACAGTGATTTCCAGAAAAGAAGCTACAGAGACATGGTGACCACTGAGCTTCACTGTCCACTAATTGTAAAATCCTAACAGCATTCTCTCAAACTGCACAGAATTAGGTAACTTCTATGTTCTGATTGTAAAGGCTGCCTGAAGTAATATTTTACTGGACCGTAAATCGTTCTGACTACATTTCATGCCTGATAAAATCCTTACATTTATGGTAGAAAATGTAAGTCCTTGTTCCATAACTAATCTTTTAAGTTTTCTGAAACAAAGAAGTAGGAATTTTTTCCTAGAAAAATGTCATGATTAAAAGTACCATATTGTTCTTTGAAAATAGTCTAACAAAACTAGGGATTTTGGCCAAATTAACCTGGGAATTAGTCTTGAGATATGTTTTATAACCTAGATATACACCCATAACATGCCTATGTATGTATGTATATATTTTAATATAGCAGAAATTAGTATGTGTGTGTATGTATGTCTATTAATTTACCACAGTATCTCAGTCTGGATTTCAAGAGGTATAAATACATTAGTTTAATATTCCTATGGCAGCATAATTATAGATACTATATAACACTTAGACATAACATTATTGGTTGTGTTTACTGCCTAAACAAATATATGGTGAAAAATAAATTAAGCTTTTTAAAAAATATTTATTTATTTATTTGAAAGGGAGAGCTTGAGCAGGGGGAGGGGAAGACAGAGAGGGAGAGAGAGAATTCCAAGCAGACTTTCTGCTGAATGTGGAACCTGACCAGGGGCTTGATCTCACAACCCTGATCAATACTGGAGTGGAAATAAAAGTCAGATACTAAACCAACTGAGTCACCCAGGCACCACTAAGGTGTTCTTTATTTGAAACAGGAAGATATTGTATATACAATATGGGCTTTACAGGTGGTTGTATCTGTGTTCAATGTTTAGTGCCATGTCTTCTGAGTTTTGTAATCTTGCTTTAGGTCAATTTTCCTGAGAAAGGGAGACTCTGAGATGGAAGATTTTATGCAGGAAGTTTGTTGGGGAGTGTACTTGGATCAATATTGCTGAAGGTGTCCCAGATAGAAAAAAGGGAGCTTGGCCTTCATACTCCTTTACTGATGAGTCGTTAGATGTGAGCTGCCTATGGGAGAGGGAATAATCTGGGTGAGTCAGTGCCCTTTGGTAGAAGGAGAAAAGTCTCCAGAAAGGGAGTCCGCTATGAGCCATCAGAAGCCAACACTTGAGGCCCCTGGGGAAATGACTCCCTTGTCCTGAAAGGGGATGTGGGTGATGACATGCACTATCTACTGTGTTTACTTCTTGTGGCATTTGGCTCTTCTTCCTTCCTATAATAAGTTTATTCCATGTGGGAGCAGCTTCTCCAGGATTTCTTAGTAGATCACCTTTCTTCAGAAAACTTTCAAGGGGAAGATTAGTGGGGACCATAGCCCCTACTGATGCATCTATTCTCAAGGCCACACCCTATGACTCCCATGACTGCAAGATATCATCTTCACACTGGTGTTTCAGCTGTAATGTCAAAAGGGCATTCCATTGGATGGTCAGGCCAGCAGCTTCTGGGTCATGCAGTATGTATCAAGATGAGTAGATTGCATGATTATGTGTCCACTGCTGAAGCCCAAAGAATTTTCACTGGTCTGGGGTAATATTATGCAGTATCATATACTAATGTATCAAACACTCAGCTCATGGTGCTGATGAAGACCCTATAGACAAATAAGCAAACCCGTATTTGGAATTTTTTGCTTCAGTTTTAGTAAAAAGTAGTCACTGCTCCATCTTAGGTGGAAGAGGTTCAGGGTCATAATCAGCTTTCCATCAAGTGCATGGTTGCTTTCCCTGAGGGCTACTGCTGAAATTGAGGCTTGGCCTTGACCCCTGTTGTTATCAGGTTGGATACCTTGTCAACCTTTCCATGTGTAGGAGAACAGAAATACACATTGTGTGGCCTATATGAAATAAATGGGTTCCACTGAAAGAACAAGGGAGATATTATTCCAAGGCTTAAAAAAGGAATCGAAGAGGGGAACAGAACCCCTTGGGCAGGGTATCAGAGATAGACTAAAGCTTAGAGAAGAATCAAGAACAGATCTTAGAAGTCTTCAAGCTCCATGAGTTGATAAGTCAGTGGCTAGAATGTAGTCCGCTAAAAAAAATCACTAATTATATATTTTCGTTCTTGCCTTTTATTCCCTGCTTTGATTTAGTTTCTGAGCTTCTTTTTAATCTTAGTTTCTTCTTCGATCAAGGGTGGTCAGTTTGCCAAGTTAAAAAAACGAGAGAGAGAGAGAGAAAACACAGACAAACTTGGAATATTGAAGTAAATTATTTCAGTAATCATAATTTTTCTCATTTATAAAACTGAAAGTAAAAATACCTGTCTTGCAATTATGAGATTTAAAAACTGTCTGTAAAGTACTTGTATATGGTAGGTGCTCAGTCACTGCTTAGTAATATTGAAAAAAATCCTAAACAATCACTGCTGATTTCTAGTGGGCCTCCATCCTTGCTTGGGTTCCTCATTGTAGAGATCTGGCAAAGTGGAGGTAAGGCAGGCAGATGAGTTAGGAAAGACCCAGTTCCCATCCTGCCTGAGGACTCATTTACTAAGATTTTTCAGTGATTGACATTGGATTTTACTTTGTTTTGTTGGCCTTCTTTTTGAAATATATTTTTTGTAATAATTTTACAAAATTTTATTTTGTAACAATTTTTGTGTTTATTTTTGGGTATTCTTAATTCTATCTTTTTACATTTTTTAAAAATTTGTTTTCTGCTTATCAAAAAAATGCATGTTCACTATAAACATTTCAAGCACTGAGAATTTGTTAATCATGGTGGGGAGGAAGTTCCTTCTTCAACTTATTACTAAAAGACAACTACTTTAAGTATTTGGTATCTAGTCCCCTAGATTTTCTTCTATGCAAAATCAGATATTACATATACATAAACAAATGTATGCATTTAACAGAAGTAAAATCATATCTACTGATTCACAACTTGCTGTTTTAAATTAACAGTGTTTTATGGGCATTTTTCCAGGACACATACAGTGTAACCCTGCTTTTTTTAAAAAAAAATTAACATATAATGTATTATTTGCTTCAGGGGTACAGGTCTGTGAATCATCAGTCTCACACAGTTCACAGTGCTCACCATAGCACATAACCTCCCCCAGTGTCCATACCTAGCCACTCTATCCCTCCCTTCTCTCCTCCAGCAACCCTCAATTTGTTTCCTGAGATTAAGAGTGTCTTATGGTTTGTTCCCTCCCCGGTCCCATTTTGTTTCATTTTTTCCCCCTCTGTGCCCCCCATGACACACACACACCCGTCCTGCCTCTCAAATTCCTTATATCAGAGAAATCATATGATAATTGTCTTTCTCTGATTGACTTATTTCGCTTACATAATACCCTCTAGTTCCATCCATGTTATTGCAAATGGCAAGAATTGGGGGTTTTGATGGCTGCATAGTATTCCAGTGTGTGTGTGTGTGTGTGTGTGTGTGTGTGTGTGTGTGTGTGT
>LNAC01000919.1:296056-403488 GCA_002007465.1 Ailurus styani
TATATATATATATATATATATATATATATATATATATATATACACAAACACACAGAAACACACATATATTAGACTGGTGAATAGAACAGAGCCACACACTTGATTTGTGGTGTATTTTGGTCCATTAGAAGAAACTGCCTCCCAAAATTTTAAAGAAAGAGAAACTTATTTATATACAAAAATAAGGGTAAACACGATGATGGGATCAAATATGACTGTAAAGATGAAAATTAAAAAAGGTTCTAAAAACAGAATTGATAAGAAGTTGGTTGAAAAAAAGAAAAAAAAAGGAAAGAATGTGATCAGGCTGGAGACTAGAACAAAACCATGCGCTAGATTTAGGGTATTTTGATCTGTTAAAAGAAACTTTATCCCAAAAATTTAAAGAAAGGAAAACAAATATACAAGAAATAAGGCTAAATACAATGAAGTTATAGAATATAACAATGAAAATTTTAAAAGATTTTTAAAAAGGTATTGGTAAGATAAAATAGTTTTAAAATGTTAAAATAGGAAAGAGGAAAGATTTTAAAAAATAGAATAAGAAAAAACTAAAATTTAGAAATTTTAACTTTGAAATTCTAAAGAATCATGGGGGAAAAGTCATGAATTCTATGTGTTGCATTCCCCTAGCTCTGGAGTTCTGCAGTTCTCATTGATAGGTGAACTTGGTCTTGGCTGGATGTTACTGCTGATTTTCTGGGGGAGGGGCCTGTTGCGGTGATTCTCAAGTGTCTTTGCCTGAGGAGGAATTGCACCACCCTTGCAAGGGGCCAGGCTAAGTAATCTGTTCAGTTTTGTTCTCGGTACCTTTTGTTCCCTGAATGCTTTCCTTACAGCTTCAGAGGATGGGAATGAAAAGAGCGGCCTCCCAATCTCCACCCCATAGTTGCTGAGAGCTCAGGGCCCTACTCCTCAGTGAGCCCTCAAAGAAAAGCAGTCAATCCCTCCCATCTCCCTGGTCTCCAGCCACACTCCAAGCTCATCTGGCCTGTGACTGTGTGTTTCTATCTCTGGCACACGACGGCATTTGAAGTCTCCAAACCCAGCAGATTCCTGCAGTACGCTCCCACGCTGCTCCTCCCAGAGGAGGAAGGAGGGGGTCTCCCTGGATCTGCCATTTGTAGGGTCCCTGCCTGAAGAGCAGTGGCCCAACTGTGCCTCAGATCATGGTTTAAGGTAACCCCGAACTGAGAGACCCCTTCCTTGGCTTGGATCTGTCTCTGTAGCTGGCTTCCCCATTCCAATACCTGGGAGCTCTGCTGCACTCAGACACCCCTGGTCTTTCTGTGACCCCACAGGTCCTGAGACCACACTGTCCCTGCGAGGGCTCTGCCCCCCTCTTCACCCCCTGCTTAGCCTCTGGTGTGGCATCCTTCAGTGGAGCAGACTTCTAAAAGTTTTGATTTTGTGCTCCAAGACTCTACCGCTTGCTGGGAGCCAGCCCAGCCCCAGAGGTCTATCTTCCCCTATAGTATATCGCCTCAGATTCACTTCTCCACAGGTCCTACCATCCAGAAACTGGTCTGTTTTCTGTTCCTAGAATCGCTGCTCTTCTTCTCTTCAATCTCTTGTTGAGTTTGTAGGTGTTCAGAATGGTTTGATAACTATCTATCTGAACTCCTGGGACCCAATGATATTAGGTCTCCTACTCCTCCACCATCTTGCCTGTTTCTAACCCTGCTTTTTAACAACTTTAATATCCTATTGTGTTCTATTGTACCACAGAGTATTTGGTGGACATTCAGGTTGCTTCTATAGGTTTTCATTATTTAAAGCAATGCTGTAGTGACTACTTGTATCCTTCTAGCATAAATTCTAGAAATGTAACTCTTGGGTCAGAGAGCATGAAAAAAATTAATTTTAATGAATAATGCCAAATTGCCTTTCAAAAAGATGGCATTGAATTTCACTCTGCAAAGAGGTTTATTCCACTCTTGGGGTAAGGGTAGAAATTCTACTTTTTAGGAGTAAGGATTATAGCTAGTATCTGTCTGTCAAGAAGTCAACTATACATCACAGTACTGAGAAATACTGGTTTTGGAAAAGAGAGACTGTCGGTGAATCAGTTTACCAATGTGCAACTGATACCAGTGAGGGAAACAGAGGCTTTTGACATAAACTTACAAGTCTTACAGACCCGGGTTTAAACCTTACTCTACTATTTACTAACTGTGTGATGTTAGGTAAATTACTTGATATTCCTGAGCTTTATAAAATTGGAATAGTAATATGACTTACCTCATGAGCTTGGTATGAAGGTTAGTTGAGAAACATATGTAATTCAAATACACCTGCATGTAATATACACTTATGTCCTAAATATGTCCACCTGATTGTACCACGCCTGCCCTATAGCAATTATTAGCTATTGTTATGATTATTATTATGCTTTTCCAGAGTACATATCTGAGATCCCAACAGGATGTTTTATTTCAGTGCTTTTTCTCTCACCTCCTCGTTCCTCAAAGAGAACAATGACTAGAAAACATTGGTTGGGTAAATACTGCATTATCATAATTACAATTTCCCTGAGAAAAGTGGCTTGCAGTTTGAATATTCAGCATCATAATTACAATTTCCATAAGGAATGTAGAACAGTTATTATAAACAACACAATAATCACTTGGTCCATAAGGGAGAACAGATTATTGGGGGAGCAAAGAGGGAGAAGAAGCAAAAGCCTATGTTCTAATCAGCATTCAAGAATAGAAATACAGAACCTGAGAGTAAATTGTAATAGCCTCTTAAAATACTCTTGTCTGAATTTATCAAAAACTCTTATCACGATGGCACATTTCCATGGGTTGATTAATTGCTGCCTATATATTTTCTTCTTATATGCAATTTAGTTTTATCATTTTTATTAAACATCTCCTCTGTACTTTTTCTCTTTGTCATTGATAATTGCTTTGCCTCCCAAAATTTTAAAAAGCTAACTATCATGAAGTACAAAAAGCACAAAATATTTTAAAAAGAAACTATTTGGGGGAGAAAAAGTTTTATCAGAGTGTTTTTCTCTTCACAGTTAAATGTGTCTCCTTTGTCAAGGGAAAATGGGTAAAAGTTTTTTGGTTTTTTTTTTAATGCTCTTTTTACTGTCGTGTTGCTTTAATTGGCTTTCACTTAAATTTCCTTTTTTTTTTCTTGTCTTTTTTATTTTTTTAGGTGAGATGAGAAAAACAAAATGCAGCTTTCAAGGTTGGTACTTTTCATAATGTTTTAAAATGTCTTGTTAATATGAAACAGTGTAAAAGAAGCAGAGCAAAATATGTCCTTAGCTTCTCACAGATAGTGATTAGAGGACATTATGTCTTTATTTTTCATACTTATAGATGGAAAAGTATAACAGAGATTATAACAGAATGCAATATAGCAATCAAATATTATCCCTGATTAAATCCTTGTCAAAATTATAAAGTTGTTGGGTTATGGACATTGGGGAGGGTTTGTGCTTTGGTAAATGCTGTGAAAGATGTAAGCCTGATGATTCACAGACCTATAACCCTTGGGCAAAGAATAAAACTAAAATTAAAAAAAATTATAAAGTTGGAAATATTCAATATTTTTCTATCTCATCCATCCATTTGTCCATTTACCAAGAATCCATTACCATTATATTACCATTATATTTTTTCAGTAAATACTTATTACTTACATCTTGTACATAAGCCCTGCCATCCGATTTTCCACTGTCTATACTTTGTTTGGCTCACCTCACCATATTGTCAGTTTTACACCTTTCAACCCTTCTCACTGTTTCTGGCAATAAACTTTCACCTCTTATCACAGGTCTTCAGTTTAGCTTGCTGTATTTGATAAAGAAGCGGTATTCCCATAATATTGCTTAGCTAGTAGGTGTCCAGATATGTCCCCTCCCAAATAATTGCGGCAAAAAGGAAATCAACAGTGTAATAATAAGGAAGACTTCTCTTTACATAATGATGCATTATATAATGTCCTTCAGCTTTGTGATATATATTAGTATATGTAGATTATCATCATATAGTTTGGAAGTGTATCTGTATACAGTAGTCTATAATGTCAGCTATCCTTCCTCAAAATTCTAGTGTATAGTTCTTTTTACCTTGTTAGCAATCTTAAGACTTTCTGACCAAGAACAGGTATGTTACACTATAAAAATAAAAACGAACAAAGCAGTCCAGATGCACATGAATGGCTCTTTGTAAGAAAAGCTGTGGTGGATTGAAACAAACTTCATGAGAAACAGAGACTGAAAATTTTCTGCTGAACAAGTGTTAGTGAATGGAAATTTGATAGCAGAATACTCCTTATACTAAGATGGGTAAATATTGTTTTAACTTGGAGGGCTATTTTGTTTCATTTTAATGAACATGACTATTTTTATTTTACTTTCTAAATATTTATTTATTTTAAGAATACTTACTTTAAAAAGGCTTTCTCAATTATTCCTTTACTATCTTTGATTTCCCCTAACTCATTTTTTAAAAATAAGGTCCTGAGGTCCTCAATAGAAAATTCTGCTACCAGAGGTTCTTTCAGCAACTTAACTGTGATAATTGGGAAGGGACTCTAGTGTCTGTCTGCTGATCTAATTTAATTTAACTAACCTAAATTAAAATAGTCTAAATTATCTCAGCCATCAATCTATTTAATTATCATACTTACTGGGAGGCAGTGAGTAGAGGTTGAGAAGTTAGGCTCTAGAATCAGATTGCCTGAGTTTGAATCCTGTTTACTCATCTACTATTTGTACTTTGGGTGAACTTATTAGCATCTCTAATACTTGATTTCCCTAGTTGTAAAATGAGAGAAAAAAAGATTCCTTACCTCATAATGTTGGGAAATAAATGAGATGATGTATTTACAAATCACGTTGGCATATTGTAAGAATGCAGTAAATGACAGCTGCCATTATTTGTTTCATGACTGTTACTGTAAAACATTATTATAGAGGCAGGCAGCATCTTTACTTCTCTGAATTAAACTTCTCTCATAGACATGATCTTTCATGTTTCACCATCAGAGATGTATTCATTACATGGTCAATTTTGTTCTCTGTGAAAATATGGATAACCTGGAATTGCCCATCAAACTGTGCTGTCTTGTCGTAACAAACTGCATCTACTTTTTTTCTAAATACAAGATTTTGATAAATATCACCAAAGTGAGGGAAATAAGGAATTTGAAGTGGTTGATGTGGGAGAAGAGAAACTACAGTAGCAAGGAAGGGGTCAATGCTTCTGAGAAGGGGTTTGGTGCCAACTTTTAAATCTTGCTCATCCAGAAACTACTATTGTCTGTGCCTTTGTGCGCAGAGAGTCCCTTCATTCATGATGATGTGAGGACTGATGGGCAGACGAGAGGCTGCCCATTGGTGGGAGAGAGAAAACATTGAGGAAAGGTTGGAAATCATTCTTCCACAGCAGTAAAAGTGTTAGGAAATCTGAAGGGCACGGTGGAAGAGTGATAGAAAGGATGGAACTAGAGCCCCCTCCCCTTTGGGGGGTCTGTAGTGTTGTGTGTATGTGTTGTCCATGTGTATCAAGGTAGATGAGGAAAGTCAACCTTCTTTCAACGAAATAGCCAGTGACCTCACACCAGATCACTAATATACAAGCTTTGTCTAACAGCAACCTCTTGGTCTTGGAACTCCTGGTGAGCCCAAAAGCAAGAGGTCTGAGTGAAAAGATCCCACCTTGTTCAGTCTCCCTGGGAGAGGCAACCGACACTCCAAAGTCCACTAGACTGGTGCCAGAAGGGGGAGAAATTTGCCAACTTCACAGACAAGCCCCTGAATTCATTTTGACACATGTTCTGGCAAGTATGTAAACATGTTAAACTTAAGACTTTCTATACGGAAAGACCTCTTTCTGATCCATTGGAGAAAAATGACATTTCCAATTCAGTCTCATAGAAATTGCCCCAAGCAACTCAGGGTAGTACTAAAAATGCTTAATCTGGCCTCTGAGCTAGCAAGATTAAAAACCGAATTTATATGTAAACACACTTGGATGAAGGGGGAGTGCAGCTCTGCACAAGGGTTCTCATCTGTTAGGGTTTAAAACATTACTGGCTGAAATGAAATTACGGTCCCTATTCTGGATCCTATGGATAAATGGTAAAATTAATTACTTCCAATCTTGTGGAAGTATAGTCATTAAGGAGAAATAAATAGAAAAAAAAGTTATTGATGACACAAGAATCACCTCCAGGAAATACTTAAATATTTGATTGAAGTGTTACTTTTGAACCCATTCTGACATCCAGTCTATCCCTACAATATCGCACGGACACTGTCACTTACATACACTGCATGTAGGATTTTTGATGGTTTGCTTTAGCCCCTGTAGGTATACCCATGCCCTTCTTATGAAAAGGAGTCACAGTTACAGATTTTTAGGCCTAAAAAATACTTCAGCTATTATTCATTTAAGTCTTTTTTTTCCTTCAGATAATGAAATTCAGGCCTACAAAGGTTAAGCAACTGTTTTAAAGTCATTCAGCTCACTAGTGACAAAATAGAGACTATAATCACATCGCTTTACTCCTTCCTTAACATGGGCCATCCCAGACTTCTTGGTAAAGAAGATAGAAAGATCTTTTGTTTGGGGTGGAAACTTTCTGAAACACTGCATTTGATACCATCCTGTTGACTACAATTGTTATTTATCTCTTCTATTAAGCACTTGTCAAATCATCTTACTTCCCTAACTGTATCATGAATTCTGTAAGGGTAGAGCTTATGGCTACTATTTCTTTTTGTATTTTTACCATATTTAAATAAATAAATATCATACAGTTTATTTTGATTCTAAACCTTGTTAAGAACACTGAACCCCTACCTCTCTTCCAGCTCACTGAATTCCACTGACATTTGTAGACGACCCAGGGGAACAAAAAAAATCATATTCCTTGAAGGTGAACAGAGAGCAAACAAATATTGTTGGGTTTGGAGTTGAATTCTCTTTTGTTCCATTTTTGCCATCTCTGCTACATGAATGCAGAAATAATGAATAGACCAAAATCAACTCATTGCCATAATATGTACTCATGTGTGTGTATATATGTATATATGCACACACAGAGTTATATATATATTAGAATGTATGTGTATGTACTTGTATATATATATGTACTTGTGTGTATATATATATTAGAATATATATTAGAATATGAGTGGGGGTGATCAAAAAGTATCATTTAAACATTTCATTTAGCTGGGATAACTTGGGTTTAATGATTTGTGATCTAAACCATCAGAAGTACTAGAGAGGAAAGAGAAGGCCAACTGAAAATATGAATGTACGTTTATCTCCTTAACAAATAGCAAGGAGGGTCCAGAAGCTAAATATTAAGAACGGACTCAATTTTTTTAAAAATACAGATGAAAGGCTACCAATAAAAAAAAAACCAATTTCCTTTTTATTACAGATTCTGAATCTAATTTCCTTTTGTCCTTCCCGTGTATTTGAAAATAGGATGTAGCTCTTATTTCCCTGTCAGGGATGTTTAATATTTTCACCCTGGGAGTGTTGTGTTTAGATTTGAGCACCACAAGTGCAAAAGGCTATGAATTACCTATTTTGCCCCGATTCTATATGAGTGTCTTTCAAAGAAACACAGATTCAATGATGGTTATTAATTAAAGATAAATTCCAGTATTCATTTGGCTCTTTCAAAGATGACTTAGGGTGATCAGATTTATAAACCACAGCAACCATTTTCATCATTCCCTTCCTCGGTCAGTGACTTCACAATGCAGTGAACCAAATCTTATCACATGTCAAACCGTTAAATTCCCTGTAGCACGAGTTCTTGCCGTTCTTGTTTTGTACCTCTCACTCTCCTTTTCCACCCAACATTTGGTACTGTGGTTTGACCTAGTCTTTCTGTCTAAAACCTTCCCTATATCCCCCACACTTCCCATTCTATCTTGGCATATACTCCAGGTTTTCCAAAAAGAGAAATTAAGTTAAGGGAACCTAAGGCTTATCATTATTGGCTTGACAGTGCTTTCCAAGTAACTTAACATACCAAATAAATAAGCCTAATTAGTCAAAAAGACATTCATTTAGAATTTGAATCTTGGTAATTAGCAGACTGCAGAAATGCTAAGCATATTTGAATGTTAGAAAATCTTGTCCTAGCCATATATATTCTGTATATGAATACATAGTACATACACAGTACATGTACATGTGTGTACATGCAATAGATGTGGGGATGGATGCAAATAGTGCTGTTAGGCAGAGACAGCATTCAGAGTGAACCCCGCAATGGACTCACTTCTAATTGAATCAGGTGATGAGGCAGGTGATTATTAGTAGTATATTACTACAGTATAGCATTATGTGGCTTTTTAAACTATGAAGCTATATTACCTTGATAAAACTAAAAACCAAATATAAGTGTATTTTTAAAGAGTTTATCTAGCTAGCTGGCTAGCTGGCTAGCTATTTGAGAAAGGGAGAGAGAGAGAGCATGAGCAGGGGGAGGGATAGAGGGAGAGGGAGAGGGAAAGCAGGTTCTCCGCTGAGCGGGGAGCCTGGAGTGACTGGGGGCTGGATCTCAGGACTCTGGAATCATGACCTGAGCTGAAGGCAGACACTTAACCAACTGAGCCACCCAGGTACCGCTAAATGTATTTTAAAATATAATTTGTAATTTATTCTAGCTTTAAATCCTGGCCTTGCCACTTACTTGGGGAAATCATTTCCTCTTTATTGTTGGTTTTTTCTGGTTTGTTTGCTTAAATATTGGGCTTCATTTTAATTTTCCTCATAAAGGCATTAATTCAGGTGAATGATCCCAGCTTAATACCTGATGAGTGAGTCCTCCAGTGTTCATTTCATTTCCCTCTGAAGAAGCTGAGAAACATGTTAGCTGTTTTCAAATATCAAAAGGAATCAGATGTGGAAGACAGATGTGATCAAGCTTATGGTTCCAAGTGATAATATAAGAAACCAGAAGGCTCAAGGAAACGTATCCAGCTTAATATAAGGAGGAGGAATATTATTGTAAAACATGGCTGTCCTGGGGCACAGTTAACTTGTGAGTTCCTCACAGTACTCTTTTCTTTTTTTAAGATTTATTTATTTATTTGAGAGAAAGAGAACAAGTTGAGGGAGGGGCAGAGGGAGAAGGAAAGAGAAAATCTTCAGCAGACTCCCCTCTGAACCCAGAGCCTGACTCATGGCTTCATCTTATAACCCTTAGTTTGTGACCGGGGCCAAAACCAAGAGTCTGCTGCTTCCAACTGAGCCATCCAGGTGCCCCTACAGTAGTCTTTCAAACATAACCTGACCACCATATAACAGGGGTTAAATACTGAGGAGACACTAGCACTGAGAGGTCAACCAGTTTATGTTTCAGGTTCTTCTTTCTAATAAACTGAATGATGTTATGCCTGGTTTCTATTCCAGAAATGCAGAGACCACAAGGGAAGCAGGCTATAGTTGGTGGAGTAGCTGCAGAGATTACAAGAAAACAACAGGCTTGGACTGCTTTAAGCAGTAAGAAAAATGTAAAGAATTACAACAAGTGGAGCGAAATTTGACCCTAGATTTAACAGTGTGAAGAGATCAGAGACCCCATAAACAGCAAGGGCAAAGTTCCAACACCTCATTTGAAAGCAGCACAGTTCTCCTGGGAAAAGTCTGATTCAGGACTTGCTTTTTACTATGGACCACATGCTTTCCCAGGCACACAGACAGACTTGTATTTCTTCTCTGCCCAGGAGCGTCCTTCCTTTTCCTCCTCTCTCTGCCTCCTAGGTCTCTGGACTAGCCTCAAACTAGGTATATTCCCTATAGAAAGAAGAGGAGGGAAAAAACAAAAAGGACTCATGGCAGGTAGAGCTTTATACCCCCTAGCTCTTGTTCTTAATCTTCACTCTGAAGGGGAAGGTTAAACCCCCCAAATAGGTGGAGAAACTTCCTATGGCCTCCTTTACTCCTTCCCTTCCCCCGCTTGGCTTTCTCCTTGGCCCCATCAACTCCCCTTTTCCTCCTTACTTGCCACCTCTGTGATCACCTTTTACCTTGGTCTTTTGGAGCTCCTTTGTAGGAGAGAAGTATGGCTCCAGGATCTTGTATTATAGGATGTTATAGATTTGCTTTCTGGTAATGACTGTTCATGTATTGCAGTGACTGTCACTGCAGCCCCGATCCAGCTCTTAGCTTTTAGCCATATTTCAGTTGGCCACCCAATACCTGGGCAATTAATTGCAGTTAATTAGTTCTGATTAACTTTTCCCATTCTTATCCAAGTGTCACATCCATTCTCCTGTCCTGGTCTTCCCTATACCAAGCTCCATCTGTTCCAGCCAAACTAAACTCTTCAGATCTTCTCTCCTAAGAATGTCCTTCGGTCTTAATTCCTCTCCGGCATACACTGACTAAGTGGATTCCGATATCTCCTCCTCTTCTGTGAAATCTTCTAATACCTAGACAAAAATCCCTGTATTTCCAGGACATTTGGCTTTTACTTCTATCATAACACCTACCATGTTGTGTTCTCACTTACGCCTTGATGAGTTTATCTTCCCTACTTATTTTCTCTAAAGCATGCTATTCTTTTTGGTATTCATGGTACCTAGCATAGTGTGTGATTCATAGCAGGAACCAATAAATGTTGTCTGAATGAATAAAATAAATAAGTAAATGAATGAGAATATATACTGTAGCATATGCCTTTTTGAACAACTGATCTAAAGGATTAGTCATTAAGCAGAGAAAGCTTCAGTAGGCATCTTGCACATCTGGACAATTGTAATGCAAAATATTTACTTAGAAGGCAAAGAGATACTCTCTTTTCCTGTGGAAATATAAAAGAATTTTTGTTTCAAGGAAAATTACACTGAGAAAAAAATAACTGTCTACAGTACAAGAGACTAAGTTTCTATCTTCAGGGACATTCTCTTGTCTTTTTATGTTACAAGAGTGAACAAGATTTAAACTGAGCAACCAGTGTGATAATGTTGCCAGACAGCTAATAAAGAGGAACATTAGAGAGTTGTATAAAATGGCAGGTGCCTGGGCAGAGTCTACATCTTAGGCATTAAACACAGAACAAAGTGAGGCTGTTTTCTGAGGACCACCAAAAGTGCTTTGTGTCAGCTTCAGCTGCGTGGTGCCATTCTGACTGTGGTGCTCATCTTACTAAAAACAACAGAGAAAAAATAAAGCAAGCCGCCTCGGATGGTACTTGGAACACAGAGAGAGCATCTGAAACAAAACCAAAAGACAGTGAAGAATTATTTCTTATCAGGCACTTACAGAAAATCCTTTGCTTTCATAGAATAGATCCTAATGTCTAATCATGTAAAGAATCTCAAGGAGTCATCTTCAGAGGGAGTCCACATTTTATAGCTCACTTTATATTACGGTCTCTCGTGGAGCTTGGAATTACCACCATTTTAAAATAGAAATGAATTGGGTGTTATTTCTTCTAGTGACTCGTGTGACTACCAGGGATCATAGCCATTTTTATCTAAAGAACAAATACACAAAATGCTTCACATTTTTTGTACCTATCAAATATAATTGCTAGGAATATTTTCTCTTTTGAACTTCCTTTGCCAAAAAGGCAACCATCTTCTCTTTGGAGATAAAGGCAAAGTGGGGAAGAAAGTGTGAACATGGGCTCGAAGAGAAGCACAGAGCAGAGAGACAGACAAGGGTTATGCAATAGAGAAGGGTCTAGGTTTGGAAAGGAAGAAGGGAGAAAAACATTTCTAGCCTTACCAAGTGTTAAGTATTGTGTGCTAAGTGCTTCACAGCACTTATTGTTATATTGCAAATATTTGTCTAATGCGAATAACTCAAAGTTAACAAAAATACCAGTGTATATAGTATAAAACATTGTAGATAAGATTGCTTTTATATATAAGGCATTAATATCTGCAGAAGGGCTTATTGGTTTACACCAAAAAACTCAAACAGCATAGCATAAGATCTTTCAGGTCTTAGGCTTGTGAGATAAATCCAGGAGTCCAATTTATTTGTGAGAAAGGAGGCTGAGCTTGCAAAAGGGTGTAAAACTCCCTAGCCTTCAATCCATATAAAAAATTGCCTCATATAGTTTAATTACATGCTAATTATCACACAACAAGTATTTAAATGTGTGAATCTGCTTAAATCCACACAAACATAATTGCCAACCTCAAAGACATCTAATGAACATAGAACGGAAGTGTCAGAAATTTATCATGAAGACAGTAGTAGGATTTTTTTTTTAAGGTACAGTTTGTCTAAAATAAAGGATTTTCTTTCAGGTGTAGATGTTCATATAGTCTTGTCTAACTAGCTAATGCTAGTGAATCCATTGATTGGTGGGGCTGATTCATTTGTGAGCCTATCAAAGTTCAAACAAAGTCCTGTGTTCCACCTTTTATAGCTGGTGATACTGAGTTTCTTCGTATTTTTAAAGAAACCCAAACCTCTGTCAGTTAACATGACTATTACCTGAAGCCTTGTTACTGGGAGCCAAAGATAAGATCCCGCCTGGATTGGGTCAGGTGGAATTACATCCCCCCAGAGGGGTTGTCCACTGTCACTTCCTTGTAGACAACTGCTGATTCAGCCAGGTTTCTGGTTTTCTCACATACTATTCCTCCTCTCCATTTTCTTAGCCTTGCTGTAATTCTCCCTCCCGATAGGACTGTTGCTTATATGTCATGGTTGTTTCACTGCTCATTTACTTGAAAGTCAGCTGGGTATAGGCTCTGGAGATGAACGATCTGATTTTGAAGCCCAGTCTGCCACTTACTGTGTATTAAGTCTTTGGACAAGTTGCATGAGATCGCCAGCCTTGAGTTTTCTTGCCCGTAAGATGGGGATGCATCCTAAGAGTTTCATGAATATTAAATAGGATGACCTGTTTATCATGCTCGATGTGCAATAGATACTCAATTGGTGTTGCTACTACAATTATACGATTATGCTCGGTTGGGGAAGAGATGTGAAAGTGGTTTCCGAACTTGTAGACTTTCTCTACACTTTGTATGTATAAGCAGTTCCCTTGAGTTCTGACTTAGAAAATAAAAATGCAACAGACATCTCTTCTTTTGCTCAGATGCTGGGAGAATTAGAACCAAATTAATACTGTCAGATTTTAAAACTTTTCAAAACACTGTTTTAATTGATTTTCATTGCTAGAAGAATTAGAGTCCAGTGCAAAGACTTTTCTTGCAGTCTTAGCTCTTCTGTTACTCAATATTTGTTCTTGCTTTACCTATAATTGTACAATGTTCATTTGCATTTGACTTCCATATTCCCTCAAATCCTTTTGAAATGAAACAATGAAACCCTTACTCAAGCCTCCAGAAGTTCTGGTATTAACATTTCTCTCTTACATTCCTCTTCTCTTCCCTTCCTTCCCCTTCCTTCCCCTTCTCTGCTGTCTCTCCCTTCCCCTCTCCCTCTCTCCCCCTTTCGATACTTCCTCCCTTCCCCTCATCTCCCTCCTCTCCCTACCCCTCTCTCATATAAAGCACTTAGGGGAATGATCCACTTAGTTTGGCCTATACCAGCTGTCTGTGGGACCTTTCTAAAGTTGCATATTCTCATCTCCAACTTGAGATTCTGATTCTGCAAGATTGGAGTGGAGCCAGGGATCTGTATCTTTTTAGTAAATACTATTCATCCAGAACATTCAGATTTAGGTGATACTCTACCACTCTTGATAAGCAAGTCGAAAAGAAATGGAAATGAGTCTGGATTCTAAAACAAGCTCTGTCACTATCTGTGTGACCTTAGAAAATCATTCGACCTGCCTATGATTCAGTTTCTTTATCTTTAAAAGATACAGAAATCAATAAACATCTGTCTACCTAACTCAAAGTTGCTATAAAAATAAATGAAATAGGGGCACCTGGGTGGCTCAGTCATTAAGTGTCTGCCTTCGGCTCAGGTCATGATCCCAGAGTCCTGGGATCGAGCCACGTATCGGGCTCCCTTCTCTGTGGGAAGCCTGCTTCTCCCTCTCTCACTCCCCCTGCTTGTGTGTCCCTCTCTGGCTAGCTTTCTCTCTCTCAACTAAATAAATAAAATCTTTTAAAAAATGAAATAATATTTGTAACAGGAAGAAAAAATCTATTAAGTTATTAAATGACCATCTAGTTTCACAGTCTAAGAATGGGATAATATGACTTTTTATAGGCAAATAGCTATTTTGGTTTGAAAATCAAGGCCCTATAGATGTGACCTGACCATTCTAGATGGAATAGATATAAGGGATCTTGAATGGTGTATTTAACCCTGAGTCATGACTCATTAGGTTGGTAGTGACTCCAGCATTTTTAAAACAGAGAAGAATAGAATGGGATAGGATAGGACAGAACAAATTAAAAACTGTCACAGCACATTGCCCATAGGAAGAAGTTTAAAGTAAATGTAGTTGGTTTTGTGCTATCCTGTATCCTTCCCCCCGCCAAGCTTATGCCTGTATATTCTGACTTGTGTTTAGAGATCATACTTAGGAATGAAAGAGGTGAGGTTGTGGCTGTTGTCCGATACACAGCAGGGCATCAGGAGAACAGCATCTGTGGGTGAGCTTGTGTGAAGGAATCCAGAGTATGGAGGAGAAGTGCCCTCAAGTGTCTTATGGAAGGCACTAGACTTCTAAGGTCATGTAGAAAGGAGTTCTGGAACAGTTTCATTTGGAAATCAGTAAATAAAATATCCTAGAAAGCTGGAGAAGTTGGGCAGTCAGCTTGTGGGAAGATCATACTTTGCTGTAGTTACTCATTCTTTGGTGTACCACCCACTCTTCTTTTCCCCAAAGAAGAAACCAAAGTCCAGGGCTGTAATAAAATATAGATTCTGTCTCTGGCTGCCAGGTTAAAGGAATAATGCTCTAACATCTGAAAGTGAGCCCTGTAATTCATGTTTTCCCATTAAAACAAAAACAAAGCAATGAAACCCCATTGTTCTACTTAGTAGCTAGGTACAGTTCAAGTAATAAGTTGTGTGCAGGGGCACCTGGGTGGCTCAGTGGGTTAAAGCCTCTGCCTTCGGCTCAGGTCATGATCCAGGGTCTTGGGATCGAGCCCCGCATCCGGCTCCCTGCTCAGTGGGGAGCCTGCTTCCTCCTCTCTCTCTCTGCCTGCCTCTCTGCCTACTTGTGATCTCTCTGTCTATCAAATAAATAAATAAAATCTTTAAAAAAAATAAGCTGTGTGTACTATTCAGTGTTTACATTAATGACCACCATTTTATAAGTGCATATGATAGGCTAAGTAGGTTACAACCAGAATCTCTGATCTTCTAGAATCCTATGAGAAAAGTTTTAGTGTGTATGCTTTATAGGTCGTTTTACTTAAGCTCAGAGAGATTAATTTACCTCAATTCACATGAGCAGCAAACGATAAAAGCAGAACCCGTACCTAAGCCTGCACAATCATATACTTGCCATGCATCTCACTGCCTCAGTGCCTACAGTGAACCAGTGCTTGTGGACCAGTTTTGGAAGGTCATCACCATACAGATCATTGGTTTGAGAGGAAAGTGTGCCTGCAAAGTCAAGCAAGTAGGCTAAATGAAAGTGTTGGGCATTACCCTGTCAGTTTGTGCTGGAAAGTCTCAGTGTCTCAGCATCTCCATTTTAGAACTATATGCACTGTGTATGCATTGGGCCTTTTTCCTCTGTGGATTCTAAAGGGACTTGAGGAAAAAAGCAACTGCTCATTCTTTGTCCTTTTAAGTTTTAATTTTTGTATCATGCTCATAAATCTGCTTGCCTCCTACCATCTAAATGGTAGTGATTGAAATGAAGAAAAGCATCATGCTAAAAATGTATTTTTGATTATACAGGGAATATAGTTAGAAAAGAAATCATTTCATATATTTTTGTAACTGCAGAGCCAGGGTAGGCAGATGTGTGCATATCTGAGAGGTGGGGGTTACTCTGGGATCAATGTTTTCTTTTTGTTTGTTTTGTTTTGCAATTAAGAAGGTTGATGTTACCTTGATCCAGAAATGTTGCTATATGGAAAGAGGTATCCCTTGGACGGGGTACAGTATCCTCTGGACAACTTATCCCCGAATCTATTTGCTGTGCAAGTCTTGTGAGGGTTGAGGTGAAAGAATGAGGCAACTATGATGGGCTGTCAGAACCTTGGAATCTGGGGGACTTGCTCCCAGTTATCCTTGCGTTGCTTGGCGAAGAGCGGTTTGCTCTCTTCCCCTCCCAAACTAGGAGACATGTAGGATGTGTCCTCCCTGAAGTCGATGCTTTTGGAAACAGAGTTTCGGGTCAGGTAGAGGAAGTAGGCAACAGAATTGCTGATTTTCAAGGGCATCTAGCACATGAAAATTTGCATTCAGTGATTCTCCTCACTCTCCCTGGTGTCTCTGAAAAATCTGGAATTAGCAAGCCTTGACAACAGCTAATGAGAATGAACAGACTCACACAGATTCCCCTTTTGCAGCAATTGGATTGGATTCAACCTTTACAAGACAGGCAAATCAGCCCGAATAACCTCTTTTTTGAATGAATAAAAAGATGTCCTCGCCTAACTCAGTCATGTGCTAAGAAGGGAGTCGGCAAAGAAGCTGAGCTGGAGGGGCGCCTGGGTGGCTCAGTGGGTTAAAGCCTCTGCCTTCCGCTCAGGTCATGATCTCAGGGTCCTGGGATCGAGGCCCGCATCGGGCTCTCTGCTCAGCAGGGAGCCTGCTTCCTCCTCTCTCTGCCTACTTGTGATCTATCTCTGTTAAATAAATAAAAAATATTAAAAAAAAAAAAAGAAGCTGAGCTGGAGTAATGACAATAATAGCTAAGACCCCCTGAGCGTTTACTATGATGCCCCCCATTGTCTTCACATTAGCCCTATGTCATGGGTACCATCACCACTACCACCTTCATCATCAGCTTCCCCATTTTATAAATTAGGAAACTGAAGCACAGAGTGGTTACATTTTCTTCCTTTGGCCCACATACCTGCACCTGGGGCTACAGGCACGACTACTCCCCGATTGTCTCTTCCCGTCACAGGAAGAACTGCAAGGCGCACCTTGGAATTCTGAGTTTCCTTGCCAAAAGCTCTCATCCTGAAACCTGTCAAAAAGGGCTTGGTTAGGGCGCCTGGGTGGCTCAGTTGGTTAAGCGACTGACTTCGGCTCAGGTCATGATCCCAGAGTCTGGGGTTGAGTCCCAGGTTGGGCTCCCAGCTCTATGGGAGTGTGCGTCTCCCTCTGACCTTCTCCCCTCTCATGCTCAATCTCACTCTCTCTCTCTCTCAAATAAATAAATATTTTTTAAAAAAGGGCTTGGTTACATTTCATCGCATTTGGGGCACAGTACCTGCTGAGCAGTTCTTCCCACTATGACTCATCAGTCAAAATATAATGGTTTAGAGTCTGCTGCAAACGATGTACCCTTATACATGGCAGGAAATACTGCTTTGTGGCTACAGTGAACCCTGGAGCAGGCCTTCTGGATTCGAATCCACTTTCCGGTTATAACCCTGGAGAAATAACTTCATGACCCTCAGTTTTCTCATCTAAAATTACAGATAATAATAATACCTTCCTCACAGGGTTGGCACAGGGATTAAATGAGTTAATTAATGCAAATCAACTAAAATAGTGCCTGGCACAAAGTAAGAGCTTGGTAACTTTTCTTGTTATAGGTACTACTACCCTATTTTTCCAGTGAACAAAGGAAAATAGTTTTGAGAGCTTGTTTTAATTGTCTAGATGGAGAGAGAAATGTATTACTTTGAATCCATCCATTTCGTAAAAATATGAAATTAGTTGAGATTTTAAAACATTAATAAAAATACCTACAAATTTAAAAGGCTTTAATGAAGTTACCCTTTTGTGTCCAAGGAATGCAATAGATTTTTAAATTTCTTAATATGTTTAATTAACTTATTTAATTGATATTGCTCATATGAATCAATTCCCTACTAGGTTCCAGGAATAGTGAATGAAAACTCTTGCACAAAATTTGTAGGATCCTTGCCCCATGAGTTTCCCGCTCTTCCAACTCGATATCTTTCTGAAACATTAACATGAAATTATAATTAACACTGAACCTGTCTGTAAGTGATGCTGTATAATGCAAAAAAAATGATACCTCATTATTGTTTGAAGTATCATTTACTACATTTCTGCAGTTCATTTGCTCAGTAAAAAAATGTCATCCAAAGTGAAAATGTTGCGATATGATTATCTGAATCCCAATTCTTGCTTATATTAAATGGTTATAATTGTTTCCAGTCAAAGGTATGTCTCACTTTTTTTAAAGATTTTTTTTATTTATTTATTTATTTATTTATTTATTTATTTATTTATTTATTTACTTGAGAGAGAGAGAGAACAGCAGGGAGGGGCAGAGGAGGAGGGAGAGAGAGAATCTCAAGCAGACTCCACACCAAGTGCAGAGCCTCAGGGTTTGACCTCACAGCCCTGAGATCATGACCTGAGCTGAAATCAAGAGTTGGTTGCTTAACTGACTGAGCCACCCAGGCACTCTGAGATGTCTCGCTTTTAAAACACAGCAAAATTTAAAATTCTCCTTTGTCGTGAATATTTGCCATATGAGAAAATCAACATGTCTATGATAAGTGTTATATACAGTGTTTCTAATGCTGAATATTTCCTCTACTTCTAAATTAATTGCAACAAACACCATATAATGAAACATTTTTTTGAAAAGACCAAGGAGTGGCTGTCCTTTAAGTAAAATAATAATTTTTGTTTGCTTGTGTTATTTCTGTCGCTGAAGGACTTCTAGAGGCTTATGCAACAGAAGGCTCTGTTTTCTAGTTGTTCTCATTTTACAGAAGTTAATTTAAAACCTGAAGCTGGCTTTGCAAGCTTGAAAGAGCCAGACATTGGAAGACTTAAAGTTACTTCATATGTTTTAACTACCATAATCCTGAGTGTTCACCAAGATCTCTGCTTCTGGAATATTATATTTAAAAAGTTAAATACAATTTGATTTTTAAGTTAGTGTATAGCACACTTAAAATTCTTGGAGCAGTTTTTGCCCCTCCCCTTTCATATTTTTTGTTCCAAGACATGATGTCTTCACTCAGTGAAAGAAGTAAACCTATCCAGTGTTCCTCCAGAGGTTAGAAATGGGATGTAATATTAAGAGCTGCTAGGAGAAAGATTGCACCTCAGTAGAAGGATGAGCTTTCTAATAATTCAAGTGGTCTCTAAATACATTCTAACAGGGCGCCTGGGTGGCTCAGCGGTTTAAAGCCTCTGCCTTAGGCTCAGGTCATGATCTCAGGGTCCTGGGATCGAGGCCCACATCGGGCTCTCTGCTCGGCAGGGAGCCTGCTTCCTCCTCTCTCTCTGCCTGCCTCTCTGCCTACTTGTGATCTCTCTCTCTCTCTGTCAAATAAATAAATAAAATCTTTTAAAAATAAATAAATAAATAAATAAATAAATAAATAAATACATTCTAACATTAGATACAGACCCAATTTGGTGAATATTTTTTTCACATACCACCAAAAGATGGCGACTTCAAACTTGTTCAAGGAAATGCTGTAGCTATTTTTTTAAATTTAATCCACCGTGATCTTAAGCTGTTGTTGTTACTTTGTGTTTCTAAATCAATTATAAAATTGATTTGATAATTTCCAAAATATACTTGACACAGTGATTATTACTGCAATGAGTTTGTAAGTCAAATTCAGA
This sequence comes from Ailurus styani, assembly GCA_002007465.1. Taxonomy (NCBI): domain Eukaryota; kingdom Metazoa; phylum Chordata; class Mammalia; order Carnivora; family Ailuridae; genus Ailurus; species Ailurus styani. The sequence continues at coordinate 315,697 of LNAC01000919.1, forward strand.
AGTAGTAAATTTTGGAAATATTGACAGTTTTTTTGTTCTTGTTGTAAATAAGAATAAATCGACATAGTGTGTCCCTCCAAAAAACCACCTGTCTAGCAGTGCACTAGTGACCACCTGTCATGGGCTTTCTTCAGGAAGACACTGGGTGATTATCTCTTTGGAATGTGGTTCAAGGAATAACTCAAATATTAGGACATTTGGTTATATGATGTCTATTTTTCCTTATAACTCCAGGATTCTTTTGTGATTGTTCTTATCTGGCCTAAAATTATTTTCATGAAGAAACAACTGCATAGTGCAGTGGCTAAAAGAACCAATTTTATGATAGAACCAGGAGACCTGGGTTCCGGTCTTCACTGCCACCAACCAGCTGGATGTCCTTAAGGCATTTATTCAGCTTTCTCATAGTTTCTCTAGCAGCAAAAAGTAAAATCTGCAGATTTTTTATAACACATATGTGCAGATCAAGTACATATGCGTTAAAATATCTTCTATGTACTGGTTGTTCATAATCTGGACTGGGTTTGAGTCTAAAGAATTGGGAGGCTGTGTCTTTCAAAGGACAGGGAGAAAAATGAGAGATGAAAACTGGTTGGAGCTAGGGAAATAGCTGTGATCTCCAGTGATTTGTTTTGACCTGCGAATCTAGAATGTCATTTGACCATGTTGATGCATATTTAGTTTATGATAGCCAGAAACAAATACCTTTATGACAAATGTATGATGGTTATGACACTTTCACAACTGCATGGATGAGGGCTTTATGATTGATTGGTTTCTTTCAGAGATAATTCCATATCTATCACCAGATCAATAGCTCTTTACAGATGCTAGGAGTGATTAAACATCTAACTAAGCACTATAAACACCATTGTAATTTCCTGCAAATCTGCTTTCAATCACATAATCTCTCAGTTCATATTTATCACTCTCTGCCAAGCCTGATTCAGCTGACCAGTAAAGGTTGTCTTGCACATTTGTGTGGCATGACGGTACTCATGCTTTCGGCAATCAATTAAAACTCTGGTGATAGATGTTTCCTCTTCATGCACATGAACACATGCCTTTCTGCGAGCCACGTTTCCCAAGGAGTACAGTGTGAGTTTTATGTGCTGAACCTACACAAAATGAATCTTTCTTAGCCTAGGGTTTCGATTCATCACTGAGAACCCTTGTGGAGCCTGCCGATCAGCATGCAGGGCAGAATTCCAGAAAAGTACACAGAGATCTCTTGGGACCTCTATGCATCTGTAGAGGGAGAAAGGCTCCATATTTAATTCTGCAGACCCAACCTCTCACTTGCTCTCCTCAAGAAACCTTTTGTTACCTCAGAAGTGAAAATAGATGTCTGTTTCAGCTGCTATCTAATACTTTTTGGCAGAGAATGCAAAAATGCTCAGGAGTTTACTTCAGGGGTCAAATGTTATTTTGGAAAGGATAACTTTTCCAAACAACACACACCCATACACATAAGGCACAGAGGTACATCGGGGATCGGAGACGAGTAATGAATTCTGGAACAATGAGAAAAATAATAGGTGATATATCAAGACAAGCAAGTAGAATTATAGATGTCTGTGCATTAGACCGGTATTTTGAAAAGACCTTGGCATTAAAGTTAGAGTGAATTTCTCTTTCTGTTAAAGGCAGCTTCAGAATCTCTTGGGTAGGTCCACTGGCACCATTTGGAAATGAACACATTTCTTTTGGGATGTGAGTTAAATCATGGTATAAACTTCTGCATCCCCATGGCTCCCATTAATAGTACAAATTCAACAATGCAAAGTAGGAAGGGCTTGGGTTCCAGTTGGCCTTTCATTTTCTACATGATATCGTTAGCTTCTATTTGGCTGCTGTTTGCTGCTGACTGTGAATCTTGTATCAGATTTATTGTGAATTAGAAAATGATCAACCAAAGTTATATCGAAAGAGTTTTCAATGGGAATTTATCTACTAGTAGGACAAATTTTTTAAAAAAACACTGCAAGAAACTTACTCTTGGTCTAAGTTGCTTGCTATTTGGTCAAACAAGGAGATAAAATTTGTGTGGAACTATCTTATATTCTGGGGGTTGCAGGTATTTGAAGTGGCAAAATAGCACTTCACAAATATTGGTTTTTTAAAAAGATTTTATTTATTTATTTGAGAGAGAGAGTGAGAGAGAGAATGAGAGGGGAGAAAGTCAGAGGGAGAAGTAGACTCCCCATGGAGCTGGGAGCCCAATGCAGGACTCAATCCTGGGACTCTGGGATCATGACCTGAGCTGAAGGCTGTTGCTTAACCATCTGAGCCACCCAGGCGTCCACCAAATATGGTTTTAAAAACTCATTGCACCTTGTCCATCTTGAGTGGAAGTTTTGGCATTTCACTTTAAAAGCTGCCGTTTTAAGGTTTCTGTATTTATGACTTGAGAGAATTTAAAACCAAGATTGGATTTAGATTTCTGAAGTTTTAGAACCTCTAAAGACAACAACAGTCATTGTGCTATGTAATTTTAGAGCCATAATGTAGCATTTATTAAAATGTTTATGGGCCTATGCCATATTTGTTTTATATTTCTTTGAGTATTAAGTTAAACTTATTTTCATATTTAACCATAAAATAAAGCAAAATTAATAATAATGAGCATTGGGGCACCTGGTTTGCTCAGTCAATAGAACATGTGACTCTTGATCTCTGGGTCATAAATTCGAGCCCCACATTGGACACATAGAGTTTACTTAAAAAAAAATTATAGCAAACATTAACACGTCCTTATATTTCCCAAATTTATTGGTGTGAGGACTATCCCCCCAAAAGAAAAACCTTATATATTTGAAAAAACACAATGACAGGCCTTAATAATTTTAACCAGAACTTTTATGATATGAACAACATGTAATATATTCATGAAAAGATATCTTTTATAGGTCACAATCCCTGTTTATGTTCAATGTATCTGTAGTCCTATGATTTATTTACCAGAGACTTGCAAAGTACTTATGCTTCAAGAATAACGTATTCCACTTTGTTCAGGATCAGTGTCATACTTTACATCCAAATCCTTTTAATCGGATATTTACGTAAATGATAATGTTTAGCTACCTCAAGAGGAACAACATAAAGTGAAAACATCCTTGAGCTGAGCAGGAGACTTCACACTTCTTAGTCATTAATACTTAGCACTCGAGGCATTTGTAATTACTTGTTCAGTTTCTGTCTTCCCACTTGAGTGGTTCTCAACCTTGAATGCTCATTGGAATTATTGCATACCTTTAACAAAACAGTACTAATGCCTGGATGGCACTCTACAAATTCCTATTTAATTAATCCTAGAGTCAGGTCTGATCTGATGATGGAGATTTTCAAAATCCAGTGACCTAGGTTATTCTAACATGTACCTAGGAAAACCATGCATTTGACTGAAAGTTGTGACAAAAGAGACCTTCTCTTCAATGAATAACTCATTGTCTGGCACAGAGTGTACTCTAAATATCGAATGGATGGATGGGTGGGTGAATGATTTGGGGCAAATTATCTTACCTTTGTGGATCTTGCGTTTTTGTGTGTATAACAAGTAGGCTGATCTACATATCTCTTCCTTTCACTTAAACGACTTACCTGGGAGACTATAGTAATATGCCTGTCTAGTCATTATCTCCTAAATCTTAATTTAGTTGCAACTAAATTAAGGACCTTAATGGATCTTAATGGTTGCAACTGGGATCCTCAACATACCCAATAAAGTCTGTAGTAAGTTAATAGCTTTTGCTAAATTAATTTATTAAGTTACATATTTTATAAAATCCCCTATAGGAACTTTTATTTTTTATTTTTTTAAATATAACCATGGGTTAACATGGTATATTTTGAAATATCTGTTTGTCCTTCCTTGGAAAACAACATGAAGTTTATATTTTGCATCTATAAGAGTTACTCTTTTAGTTTCTGATAAAATAAAAATCTGTGGAAGATGCCCTCTGTTATCCAAATTAGGGATTTTTTTTTTTGCCTGAAGAAGCTGTCTTGTATCAGTCTTTTCCTTTGTCAGGCAAATTATAATATTTAATTATGATTGTTGTCACAATACATTTATTATGAGGGGTTGTTTACATGAAGTCTTTGCTGTTTTTGTTTTAGGCAACATTCATTTTAAGTAATCCTTCCCCACTGTTACCATTGAGGAATTGGCAGTCTCGAGAGTCACAGAAACATTCAAATTTTATACTTAATGAACCCTGTTCAGAAAGTCATGGGTAGGGCGCCTGGGTGGCTCAGTGGGTTAAAGCCTCTGCCTTCGGCTCAGGTTATGATCTCAGGGTCCTGGGATCGAGGCCCGCATCGGGCTCTCTGCTCAGCAGGGAGCCTGCTTCCTCCTCTCTCTTTGCCTGTCTCTCTGCCTACTTGTAATCTCTCTGTGTCAAATAAATAAATAAAATCTTTAAAAAAAAAAAAAGGAAGAAAGTCATGGGTATGGGCCACATAAGTGATTATATTATAGCAATAAAAGTTAAGAGAGCTTTGCTTTGATGAAAGAGAATTGGACAGACCTCAAATATAAGTTCATGCAACCTGGGGGTTCGTTCAAGCTTTGTTTCCTTTTGAAAGTCATCCTTCAAAATGCCCCAGTTTTGTGATGGAATTTTGAAGAAATTAAACTTGATCAGCTTCAGTTATAATTACTACTTGATCTAAGTTTGATCTACCTAAACTACCTGAAAGTTTGAAACTAGGCTGCTGTGGGTTACCCTATAATTGAATAGGTCCTACTAGCAGGTTGATGTGTACTAATTAATGATATTGGCCAGAGGTTTCCAAACTTTCTAGGTTCATGATGCCCTCCCCCCCATAGTGTGTCAGTAGTAGGACAAAAGAGATCTTTAACAATTCATTTTACCAAATGTTTAGACTTAAATAACTTTCTAAGTATTTATATACTAACATCTCGGTAGCTAGTTGAAAAAATAATACACATGAATTAAAAGAAAAAATATATAATTTCATTCTTAAATAGCCTCAATCATTTACTAACCAGATGTTTGTACTTGTTGGACACTACACAATTTCTCAAATCTTAGAATCAGATTGGATGCTGTAACCATCATTTCCTATTCCAAATTGATTCTCAACTGGTACTTGTTTTTTATCATATCAATTATTAAAAATTGACCCCAATAATATTTGTTCATAATTCAATCTCTCCTCATTTATTTGAAATGTTATTTTCACTATATAATAAATTATTAATGGCCAATTAGTTAAGTCTTAGCATTTTGTATTCTTTTCCATGAATGTTTTTGTTTACGGTGGCTCAGTGCTATGATTATTTAATTATGTTTCCTTTACAACTGATTTCACTGTACAATAGTAGAGTTCCAAATACTCCCCCAACATATTTTATTAATATGTTCTAGACTAATCTCATCTACTGCCATGTATTTCACCTGTAAATTTACCTTCATCTCCATTTTCACCCCTCATTAAAATGCCTTTAGGATTTTAGTTGTAATTGAATATAATTTATGAATTAATTTTGGAAGAGGCATCAGTACAAAACTTTTTTCATAGAGAATTGTGTTTTCTGTCTACTTTTTCCTTTGATATTTCTTATACATTTAAAAAATTTTTAAACTGCATATTAAGCTTAACGAAATTTTTATATTCTCTTTTTATTATGAATATAATTTTTCAAATGTATTTTCTTAAGAATATTTGGTTATAATTACTATTTGTACAAAATTGTTTTAGAAATTTCAATCTTGCTAAACTAGTGTTTTGGTATTTGTACCTCTTATTTATTCTCATAATGCATATCATATAATAAAACTAACAATGATAAAACTGATTTCTTGACTTATTTTGGAATACATCTGATGTTTTAGCATTAAAAAAACATCTGTGGTTAGTTTCATATAAATACTCTTTCAATTTAAATTTTCTTCTATTATTAAAGTTTTTATATTTACTATTTTTACAAGAAGAGCCTTTTCAAATGTTTTGGGAATATCAATATACATCATATTTACTCCTTTGCCTCTTTAATATGAATAGTTACTAACATAATAGATCTTTAAAGAGCAATGTCTTTGCATTGCTAGGATTAAACCTTTTAATCAACATATTATTCTTTCAATATATTGCTGGATTATACTCAATTTTCTATTAAGATTTTTGCATGTGTAATCCTAAATGAGTTAGTATTTTTTTCTCTTTGTGTTTTATCATTTTCAGGTTCTAGTTTTTTATATTACCTTTATAAAATGAATTACGAAAGTCTGTATCACCTTATGCCACAGTAAGAGTTGGCAAATTATGACCCGCAGGCCACCACCTGGCCACCACCTGTTTTCGTAAATAAAGCTGTATTGAAACACAGCCATGCCCACTGGATTACATGCTGTCTGTGTCTGCTTTCATCCTATGGCAGCAGAGTTGAGTAATTGCAGCAGAGACTCCATTACTCTCAAAGCTACTATATTTTTATTATCTGACCTTTTACAGGAAAAGTTTGCTCCCCCTGCTCTAAGATTAAGTTGCCTAGGGTTTTGCCATCCTTCAAAACTTGTACAGAACTCATCTGAAAAATTAAATGGGCCTTTATCTCATTTTCTTGTGAGAGGATAGCTTTTTGAGTGTTCTTTTCTTTGTAATGTTAATTTCATTGGTGTTTTAACTGAAACCTCCTGACATTTTATGATTTAAATTGTTTGTGGCCAACATAATTTTCCCAACTTTAATGTTAACTAGTGAAGATTGAACATATTCTATTATAGTTTCAAAATATTCTTTTTTACATTTTGCTTCTTCCTTTTTGAATAATGTGTGTCTAAAAAGTCTGTTTTTAGTCTTGATCAGTATTATAAAGGTTGTCTACTTTATAGTTCTTTTAAAGAACCAATTATTGGTATTTATCAAAACTACTTTTGTCTATTTTATCTGTTTAATCTATTTATATAATTATTATCTTTGTTAATTCCTTCCTCAATACATTTTTAAGTATTTTATTGTCATTTTTTAGTTTCTCAAGTATAACAAATGCATAGCTCAGGTACTAAAATTTTTCTCATTTAAATATAAATGCATTTGAAGTTATATATTTTTTTCTTTGAGTACCATTTTGGCCAAATACCACTTTCCTTTTGGTTGATTTTTTTGAAGAGTCCTAAACTTTTATTTTGATATAATCATCCACATGAGAATTAATTAATAACTTTAAAGTATTACTAATCATTTGTTCTTTTTAAATATTAATATTAATAATAAATTTTATTTAATAGAATTATGAATTTTTAAAGCCTAACATATTTTTTTCCCAAATATACTATTTATATGTGGAAGAAAGCATATAGTTATTCTCTGTAGGGTTCAACTGTCAATATATATTACTGAATCAACTTGTTAGATCATCTATATCACTATTTATGTTTAGAATAATTGATCTCTTTGACGTAGCATGGTATGTTAATTCCCCATACAATTTTTGACTTTGTGTTTTTCTAGACAGCTTCTAACTAGCTTTTAATTTTTTTATATGTTCTTCTAAATATGTCCTTTCATTTTTTATATGTTCCTGCTATGTGCATAAAGGTCCATGCTTAAATCTGAATTATGGTTTACAGGATTTAACAGTAGAATATAAAAATCTTAGTTATGAGTTCTGCTTTATGATAGTAATATTACTTCTTACTTTCTAATTTGCTTAATATATACTTTCCACATATTAATTGTTATCCTTTTCAAAATATTATGTTATTTTAGGTTTGATTTTTGTTACTATCAAATAGATAAAGTTTTCTTTTGATCATAAACTAAACTTACCTGCCTTTTAAAAGGAAATTTTAAGCCAGTCACCTATATTGTGATAACTGATGCTTTGATCTCATTCCTCTTATTTTATCTTACCTGTTGGTTTTTTTGTGTTTTTTTTTTTAAGATTTTATTTATTTATTTGACACACAGAGAGAGATTACAAGTAGGCAGAGAGGCAGGCAGAGAGAGACAGGGAGAGGAGGAAGCAGGTTCCCTGCTGAGCAGAGAGCCCAATGCGGGCCTCGATCCCAGGATGCTGAGATCATGACCTGAGCCAAAAGCAGAGGCTTTAACCCACTGAGCCACCCAGGCGCCCAATTATCTTACCTGTTGTTAAGACTTCCTAGGAGTGTTTTCTTTTCATATCCTAACCTTTTCTGTGATGGTTAAGTGTTCTTGGTCTTCCATGGCCTCTAACCACTATCCTCTCTTGTCTTATGACTTGGAGATTTCACATTCTAATTACCTTCTATATACCATTATCTTTAAAAAGTTTAAACATACATTTTCATATTCCTTTATCAATTTCAAGAATGAAAATCTATCAGTGGATTCTTCTCTGAGTCAGATGAATACTTTGGCAAGTCAGTACTTTCCCATCTTCAGTGTTTTATTGAAATAATCTGAAAGTTTTGTTTTCTTACAAAATATAGCTACTTCAGTAGTTCTATCTCTGTGTGTAATTTAGGCTCAAACACTAGATTAACACTTAAGTGTATAGGCTTCACAGATTTAACTGATATTTATTGATTACTTTCTGTGTACCATGTTGTGAGATTCTAGTTATTATTGTTTTCCCATCATTCCACATGATATTTCCCTTTCTTGACTGGTTAGAATATCTTTTCAAATGAGTTTTATTCATTATTTTGTCAGAAATACACAATAGATTACAAGTAAAATAAAAATTTAACTTGTCATTATCACATTAGAAAACTTCATTACGTGGCGTGTTACCCTGACTACCCTGAATCTTATTCTGGATTTCCAAATAGCAGGACTTATCTGTTTGACCTCATGCTTATCTATTTCTTAAGTTCTCTGTGGGAAACACTGATGAAAAGTGATTGTCACATGGTTTATAAAATGACCAGATGGAAATTCTATGTTATGGTTAGAACAGATCTTTAAATACATTTTGCAATCCCTTGGAAATCACTACCCACCCAGCCTTTTGCTGCCATCAAAATGTCTCCTGATAAAACCATTCACCTAAAACAAATGGGAAGATTTGATCACCAGGAGCATGAAGATCAATTCTAGGTGTTTTGTTGCAGGTTTTGTTTTAGTGACTAGAAAACGTTCACTCACAGAGGGTCATCTTTCTAGTTGTCCCTTTTTCTAAAGGGGGGGGAGTATGTTTTAACCATGTAGAGTCATTTGCAACCAATATTTAATTATTTTTAAACTAAATTTGTGAGTTTTTTATTCACACAGGCTCCTCTAGGGTATGCTTTAATTAGTAACATTTCTTTCCACATATATGCTTATCTGAGGTTATTTTCTGATGGAAAAAAAAACCTCTTTGATATTACAGAATTGAACTCTAACATTTTACATGAGAAGTCAAGCACAGAGGGAGGAAGGGATTTCACCAAAGGCCTAAAGCTTAAAAGCAGCCAAAAGTATACCTGCTAGCAGGTTTTAGATTTCAGCACCACCCAATGGTGGTGAGTCACTGCTACACTGCTGAGACCAGAATTGTACATCTCTGGTTGGGATGGGCATGGGGGGTTGTACGGAAGACATTCCTGGGGTTGTCGAACTCTGTGTGTAGCATTTGAGGCACCTTACAGTAGAAATATTTATTTGGCAATGGCCATATAAACATAAAAGAAAAGCAAAGATATAGATTCAAACCCAAGGTTAAACAAGACCAGCAGAGGAGAACACAGACAGACCAGCCATAGAGAGACCCACTGTTTTGTTGCAGATTTGGATTTGGATTGCCTTAAAGTCGAGAAACAGGAGCCTGGTCATTTTTATAGTGAGCACTTTTCAGAGAGAAGGGTGTTAGCATACAGTCTCAGGAGAAGGAGAGTATTTTCTAACCATCAGTTTTAAAAAATAATTTTCCTTCCTTTTGGTGTAGTTGGGACTACGTTGTAGAGAAGGCTTGCATTTCCAACCAGCTTGCTCAGTATTCATCCTAAGTCTACCCCGTGGTGAAGAAGAGGTTGATAACGTCTAATTCATCACAGAGAGAATCTGAGGTTGGCAGAAACTTAGATGTTAGTCCATTGTGGGTGTATAGGTAAGTTCTACCATTTACAGTGATGGGATACTAAAGTTAATTTGTTTCTGTGAGATTTATGGTAGACTGGTAAAAGCTAAGAATATGTTATTCGGAAGCCATTCTGGGATATTTGCCCACTAATTGTGAGGATGAGGGGAAGCAACACATGCTATATGATGCACACAATGATTAATTATGGTGAAATTTTGAAAAACATGTTGTAAGGTGGAAAGCATTATACACTTCATAATTATGATCCTTTTAGTGAATACTGTTCTTCACAGAAAATGGCAAATAGTGTACAAGTCATGTCTTTTTGGAATATATTTATTTATTTATTAAAGATTTTATTTATTTATTTGACAGAGAGAGATCACAAGTAGGCAGAGAGGGAGGAAGCAGGCCCCCTGCTGAGCAGGAAGCCCAATGCAGGGGGTCGATTCCAGGACCCTAAGATCATGACTTGAACCGAAGGCAGAGGCTTTAACCCACTGAGCCACCCAGGCACCCCTGGAATATATTTATTGCCAACATCATTTTTTGGCTGTATTTTTCTCCACTTATCTTATTAACTGCTTTCCATGGAGAATTGAGTTCTTATCACTATAAAATGTGTCTTTTCTTGGCTAGTGCGCTGTCTGCACTGTGCTTTAGAAATCACCATCGCAGAGTTGTATTTCACAGGATGATATTGCAACAGTAAAGAACTGATTTAAGTGAGTCTACATAACAAATATAACAGTAACACATGACTGAAATGGCTAGTAACGTATAGTGGCAAAATATGATGGAAGTAATGAGTAATATATGAGATAGAGGTAAGTCTCCATCCACTGTCTTTTATTAAAATGCCAAAAGACCTTTTCTAGTTAATCTATGTTGTCAGCATATTTTTAAAAAACAACTTTACAAATTTTAGGTTCTTTTGTTTGTGATAGAGACAGATTTCAAAATGGCCCAGGAATATATATTGTATCACTGAAGATGTATCTCAATGGAAAACTTACTTTTTCTACGTATGTGAACTTTCTTTGTTCATTACACAATCTAGGTAACAGTATGTGATGAGGTATTAGTCTTTGCTCTCCTTTGTTTTTTGTTTCATGATGTATTTTCCTTTAGAGACTCATTAGGTTGTTTTATTGCTATGCATTATATCTGTCCTTTAAAGAGAATGGAGAAGGTTGCATTGTGCTCTTGAACTTATCACTAGATTTTCTAGGAAAATAATCGCATGAAGGAATGATTCTGTTACTAAAATATCCTTGTGATTACTTCATCTATTACTGTACTGAATAGCCTAATAACAAATTTTGTTATTAAAACTCCTATTTTACGTATTTTCTATAATGAACATCAGAAACCCAGGACTCTTCTTCACGCTCTGAAGAAGAGTTACTATTCCATAGAGTATTTTTTTTCTTTAAATTGTTTTGCACTGCTTAGAAATTAGCTAAACTCTTCCCAGTTACATCCACTATTTGAGTTTAAATAAATCAACAAAGGGGAGCCCTTTACAAGGACACTTTTCAGAAATTTTGTCAGGAATATGGCAAAAAAAAAAAAAAAGATGTCTGACGTTTACAGAGATCCTCTTTCCTCTCAATAGAATTCTAAAATAACCATTGTTCTATTTTGTTCAGTGTGATGTATACTGGAATAATACTATTCTGACTTCAAATCAATTTTGGTATATTTATAAATGCTTTATACCTCATTCAGAGAGTGTATAATGCATTTTCAAGTATTGTGCATTTCATGAAGAGTGTGCCCTGCTGATCTATTTCTTGTTTTAGAAAGTATAGAACCAGCTACTACTGAGGACTTATTATATGCCAGACATTGTGCTTGAGAACTTTGCATAATTTACCTCATTTAATCCCTACACTAACCTAATGAGGTAGGAATTATCCACCTTATATCTATAAGGAAATTGAGACTGACCTAAATTACATAGTTCCCTCTTGTCACAGAGCAGTGTCAGAATTCAACTGTCCGTCTACCTGATAACAGAACCTGTGCTCTTCACCAGCAGCAGTCTGTTTTGCCTGATGGTGAATCAGCAGTATGTCTATATTATTTCCCTGTTTTACTGAGCTGTGGAGTTACAGACTGGGTCTTTTTTGAAGCGGATGACATCCAGGAAGGAGTCTGACCAAGGGTAAGGGACAAGGCTTTGGGAGGTCATTTGAGGCCACGTAGAGCCTATAGACACCTATGGCTGAACAGGCTACAGGCGAATAGTGGCCCCAAGCAACAGAGTTACCCAGTACCTTTCACTGCAGTGATAGACAAATAGGGAGATGAAGTTCTTGTACTAGATTCTTACATTGTTTTAGCCATTGCCGAAAACAATAAATATTGCTCACTACATTTTTCAAGTGCTTGCAGATTTTGTTGTAATAGTTAAAATACAAATTTATTTTAAAGTTTACTGAGTTTTGTGTTTAAATATTTCCTCAGTTGATAGATGCTAATGTCCCTAGTTAATAGATGCAATTAAATTTAGGTTCAGAAATGTGTTGACATTAAAATGTGTTCTCAACTCAGAAATGTTTGGAGCCACAGCAGTAGTGGATTTATGCAGTCTTGAACACTGAGTGAGAGCTTACTGTTTTGTCGGTCATTCAAATAAATACTTTAAATGCACAATCTCATTGAACCTTGTAACAATCTGGGTGATAAGTTCTCTTATCCTGTTTTTTAGATGTAGAAACTGAGACTCAAGTTCCAATTTCTAAATCCCACCTATCATAAATACTTTTGTAGAAATTAAAATGGATAACAAAATAGCACAGTTTAAGTCAAAGGCAATACAAGTTAACTGATTATTATTAGTAGTTATAATAATGGTAGTGTTTATTATTAATATTAGCTCCATAGAAGATACAATTCCTTATTTTATTTGTAAAATTTATTGATAACTTATACCTTATCTGCTCCAAAATAGGGGTCTTAAAGGTCTTAAAGGACATCTTCTTATGCCTGGAGAGTAAATGGAATCACATTATGTTTAAAGAAAAAAACAAAAGACTTGAAAGGAGTTTTGTGATATAGAATGTGCTTTAGGTCATGGTCCAAGAGTTGGGAGACACCTGTTTGCTCCTGTCTGCCATTGTTTTAATGTTTTTATAGTTTTGTTTGGTTGTGTGTGGGATGGGAGGGCTGTCAGAATGAAAGTCATGGAAATTGGTAGTATATAATTGAAATGTAGTACATGGAAAAACATTTCTGTATTAGATTAGTCAGTGATTAAAACTTACTCTGAATTAGCATTAATCCAATTAACGTGTTTAGACTGCTTCATGGAAGGTATATATTATAGTCCCTACCTAATAGGGACATTCGAACGTTTAAGAATTATCATGAATAGAGGCTGGATAGAAAATAATATGGTTGTGAACTTCAGTACTGTAACAATGATCCTTAATAACCACATTCAACTGCTAATAGCTACATGCAAAATGATAGTCTCCACTTGTCCTTTCAATTTTTCTCTTACTTGTAGTTTTAATTACTTGCCTTCCATCCCTAAGAAAAAAAATTGAAAGAAAAAAAAACTGAGTTTAGGGTGAAGGAACCTTTTTGTCTGCAAACTTGCCAAAGAACTATCAGGCCTTGGCATCATTTGTCCCAAAGAACACAAGAAAATGCTTTGATTATCATTGGTGTTCAATAAACCTTTGAAAAATAAAAAGAGAAAGGGATAAATCTAGCTCTGATTTAGTAATTCATAGAGTTACAAAGTGATTTGTTTTATCGTATTTTATTTTTAGCCTCGAATTTTTATTTTAATGTAGAGGATATTTTTTCCAGCTAAATTCTAGTCTTTATTTTTGAGTATTAATTTCTTTCTACTTTACTAAGGTAATACATGAGCACTGTAGAAAATTTGTAAAAATACAGAAAAGCACAAAGATAGAAATAGAATTTTTTTTTCATAATTCTATTATTTATAAAATAGAACATTGTGCTTTCAGGAATATTATCTGTATACATGGCTATATATTCTATACATAATATTTATGCTTTTAATATCCTACCTATTACTTGCAATAAGACATTATATTAATTTATATATTTTAAATTATTAAAACATTTATTTTTTTATTTTTTTTTAAGATTTTATTTATTTATTTGACACAGAGAGAGAGATTACAAGTAGGCAGAGAGGCAGGCAGAGAGACAAGGAGAGGAGGAAGCAGGCTCCCTGCTGAGCAGAGAGCCCAATGCGGGCCTCGATCCCAGGACGCTGAGATCATGACCTGAGCCGAAAGCAGAGGCTTTAACCCACTGAGCCACCCAGGCGCCCAAATTATTAAAACATTTAAAAGTTGTGTGTAAAACTTTAAATACATTGAATCATATTTTATTATATCAGAACAGTTGGCTGTTTAAAGAATTACTGATAGTATTCATTCCATGATGTGTGTGATCAACCCAAAATTGTCTTTGTGATATTTTTAAATGTAAATTTTTTTAGAGAAAAGTATACTAGTAATGAGTAAAATATTTTAAATTTATTACTGTACAAAATGAGGTTTTCTAGGCAAAATTTGCACTGGTAATGATTAAATAGTTTTATCACAACCCTGCTTCTGAACCTAGAAATAAATGCACATATATATACCTAACTAATGTTTAACAAAGGTGGAAAATCAGTTCAATGAAAAAAATGTCTTTAAGAAGTGGTGCTAGAATAATTGGACAACTGTAGCCTCCAGAAGGAACTTCACACTAAAACTTATGCTTTGCAAATGAGCTTGTTAAGGGAATAAAAGACAAATCACTACTTGAGAGAAAAATATTTCTAAATCCTATATCCAGCAAAGGACTAATAACTATAATATATATAAGCAGTATAAAATATATTTATGTATATATTCTCTCTAAATTCAACAATAAGAAAACAAAAAAATCCAACTGAAAAATAATTAAGATTCAGACATTTTACTAAAGAGTAGCAAATAAACTCTTAAAAAGATGTTCAACACCATTACCTATTAGAGAAATACAAACTAAAATCACAATGAGATGTCATTACACATCTTCTGGAATAAAAAAAATAGAAGACAATGCCAAATGTTGTTAAGGATGAGAAAATACTAAATCTCTCATATATTGCTAACAAATGGTAAACCCACTCTGGAAATGAGTCTGGTGGTTTCTTTATCAAAAACATGTATAATTGCCACACACAACAATTATACTCCTGGGAATTTCTCTTATGTAGAAGAAAACATGAAAATCTTTAGAAGCATGCCCATAGCAGTTTTATTCGTGATAGCCCCAAACAGAAAACAACTCAAATATCCTTCAATGGATGAATAGTTACATCCATGTCAATACGATTCAGCAATAAAAGTGAACAAACATTTGATACATGCAACAACTTGGATGGATCTTAAGGGCATTATATGGCATGAGGGGGGAACCAATATCAAAAATTTGCATACTGCATGCTCCTTGAAATGGCACAATTACAGAGATAGAGGTCAGGTATGGGGGTGCCAGAGTAATGGGGAAAGGGAAGAAGGGATGACTATAAAGGACAACATGGAGTTTCTTTTGGTGATGGAATAGGAATCTGCAGATGTGGAAAAATTATGTAGACTTATACACAGAGACATTTTTAAACAAATGAGTGCATGCAAAAATGTCAACTGTGTCTTTTCTCTGGGTCAATAGTGACTTTTCATTTGTATTTTTTGTTTTGTTTTTTGTTTGGTACTTTTTATATTTTTTATAAAAGTTTATTAACTTTTAGCATGTGTTGTTTCTATAATCTAAAAAAATCATTTAGGGGCACCTGGGTGGCTCAGTCGTTAAGCGTCTGCCTTCGGCTCAGGTCATGATCCCAGGGTCCTGGGATCGAGCCCCACATTGGGCTCCCTGCTTGGCAAGAAGCCTGCTTCTCTCTCTCCCACTCCCCTTGCTTGTGTTCCCTCTCTTGCTGTGTCTCTCTGTGTCAAATAAATAAATAAAATCTTAAAAAATAAATAAATAAATATTTAAAAATAATAATTTAAGAAATACTTTTTAAGGAAAAAAAAAAGAACACGTTCCTCAAACTGGGCTAAGATTACAATTAAAGAAACCCCACAGATGAGAGGTAAGATGGCAGAGGAGTAGGGCAACCTTAAACTTGCCTCCTCCCTCAAACATAGCTAGATGAATATCAAATCATTCTAACACCGAAAAAATTGATTGGAAGTCTTAGAGAAGAAAACTGCATGTCTACAAACCAGAAAAATGACCTGTGGAAGGTAGGAACTGCAGAGAGTTGATCTGCAGGAGAAAAGAGCTGTGGGCACTGCCTAAGGGAAGGAGCCCTGACTGCAGAGGGAGTAGTGAGAGAGAAGGAGGAGAACAGAGAAAAAGTGAGGAGAGGGGTAAGTGAAAACACTTGCAGGGGACTGCACAAGAAAACTGTTCCCCAAAACCACTGATGGGGAAAAAGGAGAGGGTTACAATACTACTAGTTTTCTATAAACAGTGGAGTGCAGGTTCTGAAGTTTTGGTCTGCAATATTGGCAGGTGCTCCAGAAGGAGAGCAGGGCTGAGCCCCAGCACCTGGACAGCCTGAGGATCCCTAGAGTCACATGGGGAGAAGCAGTTCCCCTGCTTGGAGCACATTTGGTAGATGTGATAAGCCTCTCCATGGGCAAAGAACCCCATGGGTGCCATCCAGCTGGCCAGCTCACCAGTAGAGGAGCAAAGACAAAGGCTGAGAGCAGCAATCCCTGGCCCCAGCTCTGTGGTGAGATTTACCATAAAGTCCAAACCATGACACAGTTATCCCACTACTTTCTGGGACAGGCCGACACTGACCACAGTATGGACCGCATTTGGGAGATGAGATACAGCCTCTCTGCAGTCAAAGGACCCTGCAGTCACCATGGAGCTCTCCCACTCACCAGTTTAGGAATGAAGACAGAGATGGTGGCAAAACCTAGCACTGGTGGTGTGTTGCAATTCACCATAAATTCGAAGCTACTCCAAAGTCTTTCTGCTGTCATCTGGGATAAGCCAGCACCAGCCACAACTGGGGGAGACCATCCTGCAGAGGATGAGTGCAGGTCTACACTAAGGGGTCTCTGATGTGTACAATTTTGAAACACAGCCGTGCCTGATATAAAACACAGAGTGTTGCACAGTTTGGCAGGCAGACAGCTAGGACACAGAGTGAAGGCAAAGCTTTGACAGAAACCAGGGACACAGGAGGGGCTCATTGTTTGCATGTCTGTGCTGACTTACTAAAGAGGGGTGGCATGCATTCCCACTCCAGACAGGAGAAAATGGGAGAAGCCATTTTCTCTCCAGCATCCACCAGCTTGATCCACCTAAGTGAGCTAAACAGTGCCAGGTGGAGAACAGAACTGCTTCACCAGGCCAGGTTCCCAGCCTCCTGCAGCCCCATCTCCACTACAATCTGTCAATCAGAACAGCAGATCCCTCCCCCAGAAGACCAGCATAAACTCCCAAACACACCAAGTCTACTGATCATAGAGTGCTGCCAAGCTTCAGCTCTAGGACAAATGGTATCTGTCCTACTTTGGATTTTGTTCGTTTCTTTTTGGGTTTTTTGGTTTTGCCTTTGTTTGTGTTTGTTGGGGTTTTTGTTGTTGTTGTTGTTGTTGTTTTTGTTTGTTTGGGATACAGAAAGAGCAGTTTTTTATTTTTCACTTATTTTAGTTTATATATGTATTTTTAAATTTTTTCTTCTTTTCTTTTTCTTTTCTCTCTATATTTTCCCTGCCAAGTTTGTCATAACAAACAGACCAAAACACACCTAGGATCTAGCTTCCTTTATGTAATTTATTTTTAAATTTTTTTCAATTTTTCAGTTTTTGTTTTATTTTGCTTTTTTTCCTCCTCCAAAATGACGTGACAGAGGAATTCACCCCAAAAGAAAGAACGAGAAGAAATGACAGCCAGAGATTTAATCAGTGCAGATATAAGTAAGATGTCTGAACTAGAATTTAAAACAACAATTTTAAGGATACTAGCTAGACTGGAAAAAAGCATAGAAGACACTAGATAATCCCATACTGCAGAGGTAAAAGAACTAATATTTAGTCAGGCTGAAATTAAAAGTGCTATAACCTGAGATGCAAGCAGAATGGATGAAACCTGAATGGATGCCCTAAAAACAAGGATGGATGAAGCAGAAGAATAAATCAGTGCCATTGAATATAAAATAATGGAAAATAATGAACCTGAAAAGAAGAGGGAAACAAAGGTAATAGTTCACAAAGATAGACTTAAGGAACTGAGCAACTTATTATTATTTTTTTAAATTTATTTATTCGACAGAGAGATAACAAGAGGGAACACACACAGGGGGAGTGTGTGAGGGAGAAGCAGGCCTCCTGCCAAGCAGGGAGCCTGATGAGGGGCTCTATCCCAGGACCCTGGGATCACGACCCAAGCTGAAGGCAGGTGCTCAATGATTGAGCCACCCAGGCACTCCTGCACAACTTATTAAAACAGAATATTTGTATAACAGGAGTCCCAGAAGATAAAGAGGGAGAAAAGGGGGCAGAAAGTTTATTTGAGGAAATTATAGCTGAAAACTTCCCTAATCAGGGGAAGGATACAGGCATCAAAATCCAAGAAGCACAGAGAATTCCCATTAAATTCAACAAAAGCTGACCATCACTAAGGCATATCATAGTCAAATTCACAAGATACATAGACAAAGAAAGAATCCTGAAAGCAGCAAGGAGAAAAAAAGTCCTTAACCTACAAAAGAAACAGATCATAATCACAGCAGGTCTGTCCACAGAAACTTGGCAGGCCAGAAGAAGGAGGCAGGATATATTCAACAGACTCAATGGGAAAAATATACATTCAAGAATACTTTATCCAGCACAGCTGTCATTCAGAATAGGAGAGATAAAGAGTTTCCCAGACTAACAAAAACTAAAGGAGCTCCTGATCACTAAACCAGCCCTGAAAGAAATATTAAGGGAGACTCTTTGAGTGGGGAAAATGAGCAAAAGCAGCAAAGACTAGAAGTAACCAGAGAACATCACAAGAAACACCAACTCTCCAGATAACACAATGACACTAAATTCATACCTTTCAAAAATCACTCTGAATGTGAATGGACTAAATGTTCCAATCAAAAGACATAGAGTATCAGAGTGGATTAAAAAAAAAAACAAGCAAGACACATTATTTTGTTGCCTAGAAGACACTCATTTTAGACCCAAAGATACCTGCAGATTGAAAGTGAGAGGATGGATGGAGAACCTTGATGTCTCAGTCAGTTGAGTGTTCAGCTCTTGATTTCAGCTCAGGTCATGATCTCAAGGTCCTGGGACCAAGCCCCATGTTGGGCTCTGTGCTCAGCTCTGAGTCTGCTTGTCTCTCTCTCTCTCTCTCTGACCCTCCCCCAGCTTGCTCTCTCTCTCTCTCTCTCTCTGAAATAAAGAAATCTTGAAAGAAGAAAAGAAAGAAAGAAAGAAAGAAAGAAAGAAAGAAAGAAAGAAAGAAAGAAAGAAAGAAAAAGAAAGAAGAAAGTGAGGAGTTGGAGAATCATCTATCATGCTAATGGACATGAAAAGAAAGCCAGAATAGCCATACTTATATCAGACAAGTTAGATTTTAAAACAAACACTATAACAAGAGATGAAGAAGGGCATTGTATCATAATTAAGGGGTCTACCCATCAAGAAGATCTAGCAATAATAAATACTTATGCTCCCAAATTGGGAGCAAATAAATCTATAAATCAATTAATAATAAGCATAAGAAACACATTGATAATCATACAATAATAGTAAGGGACTTTAATACCCCATTTACAGCAATGGATAGATCATCTAAGCAGAAAATCAACAAGGAAACAATGCTTTTGAATGACATACTGGACTGGATGGACTTAACAGATACATTCAGAACATTTCATCCTAAAGCAGTAGAACACACATTCTTTTCAAGTACACATAGAACATTCTCCAGAATAGATCACATACTGGGTCACAGATCAGGCTTTGAGAAGTACAAAAAGATTGAGGTCATACAATGCATATTTTCAAACCACAATGTTATGAAACTTGAATTCAACACAAGAAAAAATTTGGAAAGACTTCAAATACATGGAAATTAAAGAACATCTTACTTAAAATGAATGGGTTAACCAGGAGGAAATTAAAGAATTTAATGCATACATAAAGCAAATGAAATGATTAAAACACAACAATCCAAAACCCTCAGGATACAGCAAAGTCACTCCCTAAAAGGGAAGTATATTGCAATACAGGCCTACCTCAAGAAGCAAGAAAAGTCTCAAATGTACAATCTAATCTTACCCCTAAAGGAGCTAGAAAAGGAAGAGCAAATAAAGCCTAAAGCCCGCAGAAGGAAAATAATAAATTTTAGAGCAGAAATAAACAATATAGAAAGAAAGAAACAAACAACAATAGAACAGATCAATGAAACTAAGAGCTGGTTCAGTGGAGGAATTAATAAAATTGATAAACCTCTAGCCAGACTTATCAAAAAGAAAAGGCAAAGGACCCAAATAGATAAAATCACTAATGAAAGAGGAGAGTTCACAACAAACACCACAGAAATACGATTATAAGATAATACTATGAAACAACACACTGGGCAACCTGGAAGAAATGGACAAATACCTAAAAACTTACAAACTACCAACACTCAAACAGGAAAATATAGAAAATGTGAACAGACCCTTAAACAGCAAAGAAATTGAATCAGTAATCAAAAATCTTCCAACTAACAAAAGTCCTGGACCAAATGACTTCCCAGGGGAATTCTATCAGACATTTAAAGAAGAGTTAATACCTATTCTTCTCAAACTATTCCAAAAAACAGAAATGGAAGGAAAACTTCTAAACTCATTCTGTAAAGCCAGCATTACCTTGAATCCAAAGCCAGACAGAGACCCCAATAAAAAAGAGAATTACAGGCCAGTATTCCTGATGAATATGGGTGCAAAAATTCTCAATAAAATACTAGAAAATTGAATTTGACACTACATTAAAAGAATTATTCCCTACAGTCAAGTGGAATTTTTTTTTTAAGATTTTATTTGTTTATTTGACAGAGAGAGATTATAAGCAGGCAGAGGGGCAGGCAGAGAGAGAGGAGGAAGCAGGCTCCCTGCTGAGCAGAGAGCCCAATGCGGGCCTCGATCCCAGGACCCTGAGATCATGACCTGAGCCGAAGGCAGAGGCTTTAACCCACTGAGCCACCCTGGCGCCCAGTCAAGTGGAATTTATTCCTGGGCTATATAGGTGGTTCAATATTCACAAATCAATCAATATGATATACTACATTAATAAAAAAGAAAGGATAAGAACCATATGATCCTGTCAATAGATGCAGAAAAGACCATTTAACAAAATACAGCATCCATTCTTTTTTTTTTTTTAAAGATTTTATTTATTTATTTGACACACAGAGAGAGATCAGATCACAAGTAGGCAGAGAGGCAGACAGAGAGAGAGGAGGAAGCAGGCCCCCCGCCAAGCAGCGAGCCTGATGTGGGGCTCGATCCCAGGACGCTGAGATCATGACCTGAGCCGAAGACAGAGGCTTTAACCCACTGAGCCACCCAGGCGCCCCTACAGCATCCATTCTTGATAAAAACTCTCAACAAAGTAGGAATAGATAGAACATACCTCAACATCATAAAGACCATATACAAAAGACCCACAGCTAATATCATCCTCAATGGGGAAAAACTGATAGTCTTTCTTGTACAGTCAGAAACAAGACAAGGACATCCACTCTCACCACTACTATTTAACATAGTATTGAAAGTCTTAGCCTCAGTAATCAGATAACAAAAACAAATACAAAGCATCCAAATAAGCAAGGAAGAAGTCAAACTTCCACTATTTGCAGACGACATCATACTCTATGTAGAAAACCTGAACTACTCCACCAAAAAATTACTAAAACTAACACATGAACTTAGCAAAGTAGCAAGATATAAGTTCAACATGTAGAAATCTGTTGTATTTCTATTACCAGTAATGATGCAGCAGAAAAAGAAATCAAGGAATCCGTTCCATTTGCAATTGCACCAAAAAAGAATAAGATACCTAGGAATAAACTGAAGAGGTAAAAGATTTGTACTCTTAAAAATGTAGAACACTTATGAAAGAACTTGAAGAGGACACAAAGAAATGGAAAAGCATTCCATGCTCATGGGTTGGAAGAACAAACATTGTTAAAATATCTATACTACCCAAAGCAATCTACACATATAATGCAATTCCTATCAAAATAGCAACAGCATTTTTCACAGAGCTAGAACAAACAATCCTAAAATGTGTATGGAACCGAAAAAGACCTGGATAGCCAAAGCAATCCTGAAAAAGAAAAATAAAACTGGAGGCACCATGATTCCAAATTTCAAACTATATTACAAAGCTGTAATTGTGAAGACAGTATGGTACTGGCTCAAAAACAGACACATATATCAAGGGAATAGAATAGAGAACCCAGAATTGGACCCATAACTATATGGTCAACTAATCTTCAACAAAGCGAGAAAGACTATCCGATGGAAAAGAGACAGTCTCTTCAACAAATGGTTTTGGGTAAACTCAACAGCAAAATGTAGAATAGTGAAACTGGACCACTTTCTTACATCATACACACAAATAAATTAAAAATGGATGAAAGACTTTAACGTGAGACAGGAAACCATCAAAATCTTAGAGGACGGCACCAGGGTGGCTCAGTGGGTTAAAGCCTCTGCCTTCAGCTCAGGTCATGATCTCAGCATCCTGGGATCGAGGCCCGCATCGGGCTCTCTGCTCAGCGGGGAGCCTGCTTCCTCCTCTCTCTCTGCCTGCCTCTCTGCCTACTTGTGATGTGATCTTTCTCTGTGTGTCAAATAAATACATAAAATCTTTAAAAAAAAAATCTTAGAGGAGAGAACACAGGCAGTAACCTCTTTGACCTTGTCCACAGCAGCTTCTTACTAGACCTCTTGCCAGAGGCAAGGGAAACTAAAGCAAAAATGAACTATTGGGACTTTGTCCAGATAAAAACTTTCTCTACAGCAGAGAAACAATCAAGAAAAGTAAAAGGCAGCCTACAGAATGGGAGAAGATATTTGCAAATGACATATCTTATAAGGGGTTAGTACCCAAAATCTATAAAGAACTCATCAAGCTCAACACCCAAAAACCAAATAATTCAGTTTAGAAATGAGCAGAAGACATGAATAGACAGTTTTCCAAAGGAGACCCACAGATGGCTAGCAGATGCATGAAAAGATATTCAACATCTCTCATCAGGGAAATACAAATCAAAATCACAATGAGCTACCTCTTCACACCTGTCAGAATAACTAAAATTAAGAACACAAGAAACAGCAGGTGTTGGCAAGGATGCAGAGAAAGGGGAACCCTCCTGTACTGTTGGTAGGAATGCAAACTGGTGCAGCCACTCCAGAGAACAATATGGAGATTCCTCAAAAAGTTACAAATAAACCTACCCTATGATGCAGCAATTGCACTACTAGATATTTACCCAAAGGATACAAAAATACAGTTTTAAGGTTTACATGCACCCTGGTGTTTATAGCAGCATTATCAATAATAGCCAAATTATGGACAGAGCCCAAAAGTCCATCAATTGATGAATGGATAAAGAAGAGGTGTGTGTGTGTGTGGGTATGTGTGTGTGTACACATCTTTGCATTTAGTTGAATATATACACATTTGGTCGAATATATATATACACATATATATAAACATCATATATATGTACATATATATATGATGGAATATTACTCAGCCATCAAAAAGAATGAAATCTTGTCATTTGCAATGACATGGATGGAGCTAGAGTGTATTTTATTTTAAGCAAATTAAGTCAGAAAAGGACAAATACCATATAACCTCACTCTATGTAGAATTTAAGAAGGAAAACAATTGAACATATGGAAAGTGGGGGGAAGGAGAGAGGGAAACAAACCATAAGGGACTCTTAACAACAGAGAACAAACTGAGGGTTGATGGAGGGATGTGAGTGGGGAATGGACCAGATGAGTGATAGGTATTAAAGATGGTATTGTTGTGATAAGCACTGGTTGTTTTATGTAAGTGATGTACCACTGAATTCTACTCCAGAAACCCAATATTGCACTGTATGTTAACTAAAATTTAAATTAAAAAGAAAAATTTATAAAAATAAATAAAAAGGAAATAAAAGGAAACCCCACAGCCAGCTGCCTAGCAGTTTACAAATCCACAGGATAAGCACATTTTCCCGGAACATCAGTTTCATTTGGGAATTTTTTTTTTAAGATTTATTTATTT
This sequence comes from Ailurus styani, assembly GCA_002007465.1. Classification (NCBI taxonomy): domain Eukaryota; kingdom Metazoa; phylum Chordata; class Mammalia; order Carnivora; family Ailuridae; genus Ailurus; species Ailurus styani. The sequence goes on from LNAC01000919.1 coordinate 340,036, forward strand.
ATTTTAGAGAGAGAGCATGGGGGGGGGCAGAGGGAGTGGATCTTCAAGCAGATTGGGGCTCCATCCTATGACCCATGGGATCATGACCTGAGCCAAAACCAAGTCAGACACTCAAAGGATTGAGCCACCCAGGCACCTCTTACCTGGAACATTAATTAGTTTTAGTTGAAAACTGGGGATAGAAGATATGTGGGAGGAACTTTATTTTCACATTAAACAAGCATGAATATTTTGTGTAGTAGAATGTGAAATTCATGTGTATTTTTGACACATAGCAGATGATTACAAAGAAATGTCTTGGTTGAAGTAAGTGCCTTAGGGCTACAGCCCCAGAGCCCTGAGGGTTCTTGTGCATTTCTCTCTGTATTCCTTCTTCTCTTAGATAAGAAAATGTAAGAAAGAAAACACTCCTTTAGCATGTATACTCATAGAACTTAACAATGCCCTAAATGCTAAGACTTTTGTGATTTCTGTCCTTCTTTTGGCATGAATTGGGAATGTCACACCAGCTCTGCATCCTAGACCCAGCATAATTCTCAGCCTCAGGAGTCCTACAGAGTGTAGATCAGAGTTACTAGCTCGCTAGGGAAAGAGGAGGATGATAAAAATAATAATAACTGAATGATTTTAGCAGATATGAAGCTAATTCCACCAACCTGGGTAGGCAAGAAATACCACATTTTTTTTATTATCTCTAAACTAAAACTTCTACTCCTTGTCTTTATCTCATAGGTTTGGCAGGGAATTTTGGCTCCTGTGCTTCCCCACCACTCCTGCACCACCTCTGCTTTGTCTCTGTGCCTAAATTCTGGTGTTTTCAATAGTTCCAAGCCCTCAGGGGGGTCTCTTTCATAGCTCCCTGCATACTGTCATGAAGCTCACTGTCTCAGTTCTCAGGATTCTTTCAGGGTCGTGGCCATGGTGCCCCATATACCTTGGGCATAGGGGGAGCAAGTCCAGTTCCTTGGGGCACTTTAAGGCTTACCTTTTCAGGCTCACCACATCTTCATGCTTCCAGAAAGCAAGACACAGATATTTCACAGGTAGTTCTCATTAACCAGTGTACCTCTCAACTCTACCAAAAGCCTATTCCCTAAGGCTAACATTTATTTAAAATAAACTATATACCAGGCATCCCATATAAATGCCTTATCACTAGTAACTCATTTATTCTTACAAAAACTCCGTGTGGTAGATACCATTATTATCCTACTTTGTAGATAAGAAAACAGGCACAGAGTTCAAGTATATAAGTTTAGATAAATAAACATATACTACTTCATTGAACTCTATCTTGTGGATGTTTTTCCAATTAAATTTGTTAAATACTCCCCAGTTGAAAAAAATGTACATTATAATTGGTTGAGTAGTATTTATTTTATAGTTGGCCTAGTTTGCTAAGTCTGCATCAGAATAAATAGAAATAGAGTTTGTAAAAATAGAGGTTATTCACTCATACTATCTTTTTTCAATTTTTTTCTTATTTTCCTGCAAAGCTTGGAAGCTCTCAGGTGATCCTCTTTCTTAAACTCCATCTAATTTCTTGCAATAATAATATATATGTATCCATAATATCCGTCTACCAGAACAGCTACTTTGTATTCAGACAAAGCTTCCCGGCAGAAGCAGCTCCTGCTTTTGCAAAGAAGTAAATCCTGCAGCACAAGGGGAAGCCTATAACCATATCTTCACGTCTTTAAATCTGAAATATAAATCAACATTAAATAAATTCTTGATAATTTTGCTAATGTTACTGTGCTCCAAATTTATGGCTCCCTTTCTTTTGTGAAACCGTGAGTTGACAAGATTATATAATAAGGTCGTTTATAAGCAATATTTTCATTTCCTTTGCTCTTTTCAAATGGACACAATGTTTAATGCACTGAGATGTCTGCTGATGTACACTTTTTAAATAATTTGGAGTGAGGATGATACCCTTTTAGAATGTCTTACATAGTATTTGTGTGGGTTTTAAACAACTATGTATGCATAAACCAAAAGATATGGCAAGGCCCTGACATGATTACATTTTGAAGGTTCATTAACAATATCCTTAGAGTACATCATAGCCTTAATATGTACACTTGAGAATTGGCTGCTTTTCAATTTAGTTTAATTTCCTGAATAGTAATGTACATCTTTCATTTGATGTACTTTGCAAATGGGGAGTGGGTTAGCATTGGATTAGAAGGAATAAAAGATCCCTCTAATCAGCTCCATCATGTTAGCATTGTGGCCGGACTTTGCCAGGCAGCTGTCCTAAATGTCTTAGTATTTTACATTTGAATGTGCCTTGGCTTCCCACCTTGCTTAACCTTAAACAAAACTGCCCTTTTGAAGTCTCTGGTGTCCTTGTGGAATTGGCTGATTGACCTCCATTACCCTTACCCTGCAAGGTTTCTTTCTTTTAAAGGAGCTTTAGAGCAGCTGTAGGTATTTTTTATGGAATCATTGATTCTTCCGGTTTAATCACTTGTCTTCCAAAATAAAAGAATTTGCCTTCAATTGTTAAAACACAAAGACAAGGACAGGATGCTTGCCTAACTTAATCACTCTTGTTTTTATATGACTCATGACTTGTTAGAAAGCCGATATTGTGATATTGTTAACATTTCCTGTAGATGGGCCTCCACTTTCCACCAGATGAGCTTTGAAGAAACCAGCTGGATTCTGATCAGCAAAACCGTACCCATTAAAGATAAATATCTCTGAGTCATAACATTTTCATTTTCCTGTTAGAACAACTAGCTTTACACTTCTGGGCTGAGGACATCTACCTGATCCTCATCTCCTCCTTCTGATTACATTGGATCACCAGCTCACACAACTAGAAGACAAGAGGTCACTGGGTCAGCCTTGCCCCCAGGGCTGCGTGCCTTCACAGTTCAGTCCCTAGGGACCTTTCCTGGGCCAGTTTCACAGGTTTCCCTGCACATCTTTGGGGATTTAAATATTCTCCCGGATATAATCCAATTCCTTATGACTAAACAAGGCTTGCTTCCATCAAAATCCATTCATTTCCTTTTGTTTTATCCTCTTGGGATGGAAGAAACCAGTCAGACTTGAATAAGACCATATCTCTATCTTGAGATTGGCCATTATTAAACTTTTTCCCTATCCCTCTTCCCTGCAGTAACTTAATTTGTATCTCATTTTAACAGGGCCCATTTAGATAGTACCACAGTAAGATGATTTGAGAAGTACACTTGTGAGATTTCTAAACCACTGAAGATGTGTTTTGTTTTCACCTCCAGAGAACCTCAGATGTAAACTACAGGCCAGGTATAGTTTGAAAAGTAAACTCAGTGTAGTGGCTTGAACTAGAAACATGATTACATGTACCCCAGGCCTGGTAGCAACCTACTGGCCAGGTAACTGTGGTCAGGTCCTTAGGGTCTAAATCTCTCTTTCTTCATTAACAAAACAAAGATACTCTATCTCACTCATTACTTTGCTTTATATAATATTTTATTAACATATTCCAACATATTCACTAGTATTTTTTTAAAGACTTTATTTTTTAGAGTAGTTTTATGTTCATAGCAAAATTGAGAAGCAGGTACAACGATTTCCCCTATACTCTCCACCCCCACACCTGCACAGCTTCCCCGCTTATCAGCATAACCATCAGAGTGGTTACATTTGTTACAACTGATGAATCTACACTGACACATCGTGATCACCCAAAGTCCATAATATACCTCAGGATTCATTTTTGGTATTGTACATTCTGTTCGTTTGGACAAATGTATAATGACATGTACTATCACTATGGTATCATACAGAGTAGTTTTACTGCCCCCAAAATCCTCTGTGCTCTGCCCACTCAACCCTCCTCCTCTCCCCCTCCCCCAACCCCTGGAGACCACTGATCTTTTTACTGTCACCATAATTTTGGCTTTTCCAGAATGTCATATAGTGGGAATCATGGATTATGTAGCCTTCTCAGACTGTTGTCTCTCAGTAATATGCATGTAAGGTGGTTCTCTGTCTTTTGATGACTTGCTAACTCCTTTCTTTTTTAGCACTGAGTAAGATTCCATATTCTTGATGTAGCACAGTTTATATGTCATTTTACCTACTAAAGGGTACTTTGATTGCTTCTAAGTTTTGGCAATTATGAATAAGTCTGCTGTAAACATTCCTGCACAGGTTTTTGTGTGATTTACTACTTTTTGAAAGAGATTGCTTGTATTCGAAAGTATTTTGAAAATTGTAAAACCCAATTCAAAGGTAAGGAATTTTTTTACTGAAGGAGAGGAAGGGGGTGAGTAGCTTATGCACCCCTGGGTGCATGACCCAGCACATGACCTAGGACCTAGTACCCAGCCCCAGGGTAGAATCTTGGACCAGTGACTGTTAGGTCCAGAGACATATCAGGGCAGGGCCGGACTAAGGTGAGACCAAGTAGTCATCTAGGGCATGAAATATAAGGACATCCTAGCACCTTAGTCCCAGCACTGATTCTGTACATGGTAAAGGAAAAGCTGTTTTATTATGCTTAATTTTAATGCTAATTTTCCCAAATTTGTGTTCCATTGAACCCTGTTCCTCAAGGTGTTAACCTGTATACTTCAAAAACAGTGTTGTGGTCAAAATATGATTAGAATGCATGTTAAACTCCCTCTCAGATTATTGAGTTACTTTAACATATTACAAGCTCTGAAAAGGCCTAAAATAATAAAATCTGTTTAATCTTACTGAACATAACAGCTTCCATTTTGTTTCTCAGCATTTTCAATCTTTCCTAAAACTGTAAATACTGACAATGAAAACCTGACAAGAATTAAAGAAAGAAAAGGGAGCTTGCCAGAGAGTATGGCTCTGAATCCTATATTATTTCAGTGTCAAGCAAGAACTCTATTATTTAGTTATCAGTTATATGATGGAGCACTCATTTTTAAGATTTATTTTATGAGCCTTTATGGAAGACTGTTAATTACAATATTCCTTTAAATTCTAAAAAGCCATCATATTTGGTAGCTTCTTAAATTTTAGAAATATTTTATCAGTGGCAAAACCCACATTTTGATATAATCTCCAAGTGTTGGGATTCTTTTATGCCTTGCTTCCTTCAAAACAAAAACAAAAACAAAACTCTTCTAAGAAAGAGTAGTACTACAGTACTACTCAGATTATATTTCAGAGTGACCCAGGCATCAGTAATTATCTAAGAGTTCCTTACTGTGTTCAGGGCTCTGTGCTTTTATCATTTTCTAGAGCTAAAAGGAAAATGTCCCTGTAGAGTCTTGAATGTTTAAAAATGTGTTGGGGCACCTGGGTGGCTCAGTTGTTAAGCGTCTGCCTTTGGCTCAGGTCATGATCTCAGGGTCCTGGGATCGAGCCCCACTCCAGGCTCCCCGCTCAGTGGGAAGCCTGCTTCTCCCTCTCCCCCTCCCCCTGCTTGTATCCTCTCTCTCGCTGTGTCTCTCTCTCTCTGTGTCAAATAAATTAATAAAATATTTCAAAATAAATAAATAAAGAATACCTTCACCTAGATTAGCGTTTAAAAAATAAATAAATAAAAGTAAATAAATGTGTTAACAGAACAGAGGCTCTTCCATAACTTTCCAGAAATAACTGTAGCAGTCAGTCTGTAATGCTTACCATCACTCTTACCCTTGTGCTTAGGTGGAAGCCTGGGTTTGCCATCTCTGACAAAGAAGAAATCCTTTACTTATCTCTGGGCCCATGATCAATTTGGGGAGCAGTGGGAGGGCAACACCGAGTCTTAAGTGTGGGGAGGGGGGTAGTAAGAGGAACAGTAATTGGAAAAGAGATTACAGGCAAGAGCAGGAGTTTACCAGATCTGGATGCTCCTTGAAAAATCTGTCTCCGTTTTTAAATGAGGCAGATAGAATTGATGAAATATGAGAGTTCGTATTTCAAGATTACCAAAATCATTCTCTAGTCCCAAATTTGCTCTCAGTATGGTAATGATTAGGTAAATTTTGAATACCACATGTCTTTGAAGGCGAAGGTGGGAAAAGAACATACCACAGAGTGCCTAGTCTATAAGAGGATGTGAAGAAATGCTGCAGATCTATCCGCCCATTGCGTCCGGAGTAGTGACGGAGGCAAGGTAACCCACAATTTGTGATGATAGATCCTATTTTAGCTGAATCATGTGTTTCAGAGCCATCATTTATTGATCCACTTATTTGTTCTTTTAATTTTTCAATATTTTAATACAAAATTTGTAAGATCCTACAATGTATCAGGCACATCCCTAGGGACTTAGGATATGGAGATTTTATTTTTTTTAGGATATGGAAATTTTTAAAAATGACTTTCTAATAATAATTTATCAATATTGGCTCATCAGTGGTAACAAATGTACCATATTAATATGTGATGTTAATAATAAAGGACTCTTATGGAGGAGTGATGAGGGCCTATTTGGGAATTCTACTTTTGCTCATTTTTTCTGTAAACCTAACAAAACTGCTCTTAGTCAACCCATGTTGCAATAGTAAAAACCATACTTTGGTGGCTTAAAAACAAGAAATTTCTCTTTCACGGTTGTGGAGGCTGAGAAGTCCAAGATAAGGTGCTTATGAGGAAGTTTTCATTCTGAGGTCTCTTCTCTTGGCTTATATGTTGCTGTCATCTCACTGCGTGCTCATGTGACCTCTTCATGTGTGTGTGTGTGCGTGTGTGTGTGTGTGTGTGTGTGTTTGTGTGGAGAGAGAGAAATCAAGCTCTATCCTCATAACCTAGTCTAACCCTAATTACAGTTGATCCTTGAACAATGCTGAGGTTAAGGATGCTGAACCACCCCCTACCCCTGCACAGTTGAAAATGCACTTGTAACTTTGACTGCCCCAAAACTTAAGTAGTTAATAGCCTACTGTCAACTGGAAGGTTACCCATAACATAAGTAGTTGATTTACACATATTTTGCATGCTTTATGTATAATACATTTACTTACAATAAAGTAAGCTAGAGAAAATGAAATATTAAGAAAATCATAAGGAAGTCGGGCGCCTGGGTGGCTCAGTGGGTTAAAGCCTCTGCCTTCGGCTCAGGTCATGATCCCAGAGTCCTGGGATTGAGGCCCGCATCGGGCTCTCTGCTCAGCAGGGAGTCTGCTTCCTCCTCTCTCCTCTCTCTCTGCCTGCCTTTCTGCCTACTTGTAATCTCTCTCTCTGTGTCAAATAAATAAATAAAATATTTTTTAAAAAAAAGAAAATCATAAGGAAGAGAAAAATATGTTTATAGTACCATACTATATTTATGAAAAAAAAATCTGTGTATAAGTGGACCCACAGAGTTCAAGTCCATGTTGTTAAGGGTCAACCATACCTCCCAAAGACCTCATCTCCAAATAACAGAGCATGGGGAGTTAGGACTTCAACATATAAATTTGGGGAACAGGACAAAATTCAGACCATAGCACACTAAAAAAGATAATAAACATTATTTTTATTTATTTTTTGTTTTTAAAGAGGGAAGGACGAGGGGCAGAGGGAGAGTAAAAGAGGGAATCCTAAGCAATTCCACATCCAGGGTGGAACCCAAGATGGGGCTTGATCTCACAACCCCGAGATCAAGACCTGAGGGGAAATCACTTAACCAGTTGAGCCACCCAGGTGCCTCAATAAATACTGTTTTAGTAATTAGAAATATGACTAGAAATATGACTGTCTAGTGGAAGAGCTAAATACATAGCCAGTAATAACACTGGATGTTTTAATGGCCATATACATAAGATGTTACAGTGCCACAGAGAAGGGGTATCTAACTCTGGAAAAAGTTATGTCTCTGTGAAGTCTTCAAGGACAAGCTAGAATTAGCTGGACAAGGAATGTACGGATGGTAGTAGTGGCAGTGGAAATTAAGGGAGAAGAAGGAGGATGGGAAAGGAAGCTATTCCAGACAGAAAGAACAATAGTGCAATGCTGTAGAACTTTTGTGTGTATGCTGGGATGCCCGCACTTGAACCCAAGCTCTGAGTCAAACATGTCTGTACATATGGATTGTATCATGAGGAAATTATCATGAGGGTTTTGAATTGGAAAAGAGCCAAAACTTCTGCACAGATGCCAGAAATAATGACTTGGCTGAAGGGACAGAATGGCATTTGCCACTTCTTCAGGCCCATGCCTGTCAAGTCTGAGCCCAATAAAGAGAAGAAGGTTCAGTAAGAAACAAAACAGACTGCTTTCCAGAGGATCTTTGTGAGATGTAGGAGAATAAGGAACTGGGCCGTATACCTCGGGGGGAAATTGTTATAGGGGAAAGAGAATTGTCACAGGAAGAAGTTTCCCCACTTTGGACAGAGCTAGAATGACCTGAGTACAAATAAAACTATAAGAAAGTCTGGGCAACTTTGGCAGCTGGGACTGGGTTTCAGCTTTGGAGCCCTTTTTGTGACAGCAAATGGCTAGAACAAAGGAATATGGGAAAATATTCATAAGCACGAGTGAAACATCCATGAAATATTGGGGGAATGATTTTGTAAGAGATAATGCATAGTATTAACTAGACAACTATAAAAGCCTGAGAAGATGGAGTCAAGGGCATTAATTTTATTTTATTAATATTCCCTAACTGATGTAAATCAGGCTACCTATGTCAGCAAAGTAAGAGTTTTGTATTAGACATTCTGTTTTGTCAAATAGCACCAGTGTTAATCCCAGTGGGACATTTCTTATCATTTTTTTGTAGTCCAACAACAAATCTTTCTGACCTTTGGCAATCTATCTATCTACTTACCTACCTTCCTCCCTACCTGCTTTGGCTTACCTACCTATCACTTAGTCACCTGATCAATAAGTGATATTGAGATGGTATTCTCAGCTTACTAAAAAGTTAACTGACAGAATCCTACAACTTATTTGCATTCGGATGGATTGCATATGGTGTTCTTTATGTACATTGCATCACTTCCTTAATGAAGAAAATTAAAGTGATCTGGCATAATATGATTTTCCTAATGTTTTGCTTAGTGCCTTAAAGTTCTTAATGATTTGTTTTAATGCCATTCCCAACACCGAAATTAAGGTTAGCATTTTAAATGATTGCCATCACTATGCCTGTTTTTTGTGGGGTTTTTTTTTTTTTTTTGTCGTTGTTGTTTTGCTTTTTTTTTTCTTCTTTGCATTTCCAAAGACGCCTTTTTGTCCTTTTCTAATCTCTCTAGAAATGCCTCCCTGCCTTCCCCGGTTCTCAATATAATAGCCAGCTCTTCCGTGATAAGAATCACATATTCTACAAGGATTCTGAAGGCCTGTGTTTGATTGTGAAAGTATCTCAGATATTTTCTCCGCCGTTTATCGAGTTTTGTCCTTGCTTTGCAACTATGATCTAGTTATGGAAACACACTGGGCTTTTCCATAATGATTGGCATAAATAATATCACTGACAGACTTTTCTTCTCTTGATACTTTATTACTTTCTTAACATCCATTCTCTTCCTATCCAAAGGCAAGTAACAGCTTTCTTCAAGCTTCCGTAATGCTTAGCTGAGAAGTATTGTCTTCTTCCTGTCACACATCCCATGAACAATAGGGTTTTTCTCAGCAATATCCCCTGAATCCCCTGTATGATTTTCCACTTTCCTCAGCTTCGTCCCTTGTGATTCTTCTCACTTCACGTTTATGCTGTTCTCCTGGTGACTGCTTTTGGATGCATATATTCACAGAGTCCGGAAGTTTGAAAGGAATATGGGGACCCTGGCTGCTGAGCGTGCATGTTGTACAGTCAGAAAACTCTTCCTGTTTCCAGGTGACTTCGGCTTTGTCATCATGGCTTTTGTAGAACAGCTGCCAGCAGATTTTTATCACATGGAACTAAAATTAATCTATTATTTTGTGGCATGACAAACCCTCTCTCTCTCTAATATCAGTGTGGACTTGCCACAAGGATGACAGAAGCAAGAGGGATTATTCCTATTTTTGAACCACAAACATTAAATTCTGGGATGAAAGTTGCCAGTTTGACTATAAAAGGAGTTATATGGCCTGCAGTTATTAATAAACTCTAGGACAGAGATCCTCCCTACCCAGGGCCTTCCCTTGAGGGAGAAGTGGGATTGGACTGTGCTTGGAAGAAAATGAAATTGAAAAGAGAGACTTTCCACCTAATTCACAAAATGAGCTTGAGGGAGCATTCCGACTGAGCCTGATACCTTCCCCTGGCCTGGCAGGACTGTACACCAGCATGTTCTCAAAACGTTTTTTCCTGCCTACTTCATACTCACTTGGCAGTGGGCGGGAATGAAGGCAGCAGGCTAAGGCGTGTGAAGAGTTAAATGAGGTCCTAGTAGCTTTATCAGTGATGGCATCTACATACCCAGGACTGAACCATGCAGCCAACAGGCCACAGTTACCACATACGTTACATAATATGCTGATTCCCTGCGAATATGATTCCCAGAGAATACTGAACCTTCCTAATGTCTCTGGATCACAGAGGCTGTAATTTAGGATTAGAAAAATTACTGTTGAAGTCTTTTATTCAATGATTTATTTTTCAAATATTTATTATGTATTATGTGTTATGACACTGTGCTAGATTCTGAGGCAAAAAAACAAAACAAAATATAAAAAAAAATACAGTGAACAATTCAATTGTAGTCCCTGATCTATAGAGACCTATACAGTCCAATGCAGAAACCAGGCAATATACAGATAAATGACAAATAATTACTAATTGTGGTGAAAGTTATACAAAAAACAAACAAGGTGTAGGGATATAGAAGTACAAGTTTTTATAGATAGGAATGTCAAAGAAAGTAAGATTCAAGTGGACGTGCAAAGGAAGCAAAGAATCAGGGAGAATAGAAAAACAAAGTTAAAATCTCTGAGGAAAGAAAGATAGTGGGATGCACTTGAACTAAATGCTCTATCTGCAGCAGTATAGAAAATATAGTTGTGTGCATATATTGTCAGAGAAAGATTATACTGGATAGAGTCAGACAGCAAGGATGAATTTATTCTGAACTATTGCAACAGGAGAGATTGATCTCGACTCACTGAAGCAAAAGATAGATGAGCTTTTAAGCTCTGGGCTGAGCTGGTGGGAAAGTGAGGCCATGAGACAGCAGGTTCACCAATGTGATTAGGCCATCTGTATTTGCCAGTGGTAAGGCTCCTACCCTCCATGGACACACTGGGAAATAGGAGCCTGATCTTTCTTGATGATTACGTTTCAAAGGAATGGCTCCTAGGCCCTTGAGAAAGCTTTTCCTGAACTATAAAAGTGTGAGGAGCCTGGAAAAGTTTATATCTCGAAGGGGAAGCGAAGGAATTTACAATTGCAAAGTGTTTAAAGTAAATGCCCTAAAAAAGGGAAGGTCACAGGTTTACCATCAGTAAGAACTTTCTGTCTAAAGTTGAGGTAAGCTGAGGGGGATGATGGTAAGTTGGTCTTGGTAAGGATGAGAAAAGGGAAAGAGAGATTGAGAAGCAGAGACACAGAGAGAAACGGAAACAGAGTCAGAAAGAGGAGAAAGATCGAGAGAGAGAACAGACTAGATAATGAGCAAGGGACGCAGGCAGGGAAGAGACTTGTGAAAGCCAGCTCACGACTCCATAGTCACCCTAACACCAATGCCTGTAACTGGTTCTCTCACTATGAAAATCCAGTACTGAAATCAGAGGCAGATTTAGCTTTTGTGAAGCCTGAAGCTTATGAAATTGGGGACAAGTGTGGTTAATTAAGGAAAGGAATGAAAAAGTGCTAATAAAGAACTAGGAATGGGGCCTTGACGGGGCCCCATGCCAGCAAGGGGTTCTGAATCCTAAGCTTCCTCAGCTTGATTGTTAATCCCTTCTAACTCTACTTATTAACCTCACTTGTCCAACATTGTGCTTTTAGACAAATATTTTCCCTAGTATACCACACTGATGCTTTTGATTATATGAGTTCTTGTGACTTTCTGTAGAATCTGCAAAGAAAGGAAGATACCAGAAAAGCAATTCTATCATTCAGTTTTCTGCTTTTATCACCTATTTGTATTTTAGGGGTAGGCTTTATAGGTGAATTTTTTTTAATATATAATGCCATGGAATTATTTCTATCAGCTTTTTTTTTTTTTTACAAATTTATGCCTCTCATTCTTCTTATCCTCTTATTCTGAAATACAGTGCTATTAGCCTTCTGTTTTTTAAAGCAGATAATGGGGACTAATTGCAGCTGGTCACTGCCCTGTGTCCATTATTCTGCCGTAGTTACCTGAAAGCACATTTGCTTTGATGCTGCTTTTTAGTATTTACAGCTTATTTCAAGCCTATTTCAGGTCTTTGTGGCTTTCCTCTTGTGTTCTTTTATCAGAGTGAATATAGTTATATGAAAAGACATGGCGTATTGCCTATAGATTATAAGTAATTGTGAGTAACATTAGACATACAACCAAAATAAATCCTTCAAATGTGTGTTTGTTGGGACAACCTTGTTACTGTCATTGGTTGACTTCATAATAAGTAAATATTTTATCCTTGAACATATGAAATGAACAACTTGTTGAAGTTGTGCCTATGATTTTATTCAGAGAGAAAAAAAAGATTCTTTTGCTAAAAATTGGAAAGCATTGTTCTGTTTAGTGACTTATCTCAAGTCACACAGCTAATGGTAGACAATCAATATAAGTCAGCACTTAAGATCCTGGCCTTGGATCCAGATAAACATATCTGACTTTGAGTTATGGCATACATAAATTTCTGACATGCAAATTTCTTATCTTTTGTTGAATTCAGTGTCCTCTTCTATAAAATAGAAATCATAATGCCTACTACCTATGGTTATTATGAGAATTACTTATCTAGTACATATATTCTAAGTGCCTGCTATGTCCAGGAATTGTCCAGTATACAAAGAAATTCCATACTCTCATGGAATCTTAGGATTTAGTTTTGGGAAAGAGACAATAAATATATATTTTAAAGCAGTGAATAAAAATGTGATATGATAGAATATCATATAGTATCAATAGTCACTGGTCAATTTGGGGATAGGTGATCAGAGAAGACCTCTCTGAGGAGAGGACATTTGAGTCAACATCCAAATGGCAAGAAGGATTCATCCTTGAAAAGTAAGGGAGGATAAACATTTCAGACAAATGAAACAGTTAATAGAGAGGCCCAAGACTAGGATGAGCTCAATATGTCTAAAGAAGAGAAAAAAAATCCCAGTATGTCTCAGGAGTAGTGTGTGAAGAGGGGAATATTAGACAAAATTAGGAGGTTTAGTAAGCAAAGGTAAGTAATTCGGATTACTCTCAGTAGAATGGAAAGCCATTGCAATGATGTTATTTAGTCTTAGTTACAGTAAATCTCGTTGGTGGATGTGTAAAGCCTCATGCATTGGGTTTAAATAGTTGTTTTTGTTTTCTTCATCTAGCATTCTATTCCTCATCCTAATATCAACTTCAATTCCTTGATATTATCTCTATATCTTTATATTATACTATCAAGGAAAGTATCTCTTCCTTGGTGGGTGTTGTTGGGTGAGCCCTGACCTTCCCCCAACCCAGGGCATGTCCTGAGGAAAACTGAGCATGTTTCCTTCTGCAATTTGAATATGAGGTAGATTGACAATGAAATTGCAAATGTTTGGTGTCTGTTCATACTGAATGAACACTCTCCGTAGTTTCTACTTCCTTGCACTAGGCATAGCTCTCCCCTAATTCAAAATCTGCTTCTCTATCCTTCCCATGGAGTTTAATAAGCTCCTAATATATTTTCAGCATATTCTCTTTAGCCAGTGACAGTTTCAGTTGCTTGCAACCAAAGCCCTAACTAATGGTGTACGTAAATTCCCTGGCATATAGTAGGCCCTAAGTAACTTATGATTTATGATAGAACTTAACTTGAACTCAAGCTTCCTGACTTTCAATCTTCATCAAACTGGGTTCTGTCTGTCTTTCAGGTAGTTTCTGCTCGGCTTTCAGCAGTTCATTTTCTTTGCATATAACATATTAGAACTTCGGAGCTGAATTTTGTCTCTGTAGATTACTGTGGCAACATGTTTGCTAAATGTTTCACTCCTCGAGCAAATCTCAGTCTTCTTGATTCTTAAATTTCAGTAGGCGAATTTGTTTGGGTATTTTCTCAGGACAGATATAAACAAACACATGGAATAGCTCATGTTCAACTCTTCGTCAAGCATTTCTTTAATCAAAGTGAGTGTTTTAATTTCAGTGGGAGAAGGGTGTGAATGAGTGCAAATGCATGAATTTTTTATTATTAAAATTGTTTTAAAGTAACAAAAATTAAAGCAACCTAAACTCATTCATTCTAAGAAATGTGATTAAATGAGCTGTATTTTATGCCATTGGTTGACAGCTGCAAGACAAAGTACATCTCATTATCGATGCTGTCAATCAGATCATACTATAATTTGGTACCATAAGAATCCGTTACTTGAAGCTAGCTAAAAGTCCTCACTGAGTTTCAGTGTCCTGCCATGATGAAACAGGGCTTTTTAACAACAAGAAAGAAACAGAAGGAGAACAGATGTGCGAAGGACTTGGCAGGTAAACAAACCCCATTCTCAGTCTGGATTGAGAATCCTCTGTTGAATTGAATCTTTGAGAAGAGATCTTTTGAAGGGAATGAAACTGCCACTCACAGAGAAAGTGATCTGGCTCTCCTCATAAACTATGTAATATATTATTGCCTCTTCCTTTTCCATCTCTGTGCCTTGTGCCAAAGTTACCTTCCCCAACCTGTTTCTAGAACACACTGGTAAAGCCAACACTGAAAGCTATCTGGTTACTTAATCAATTCCCAGATCTAACACTGCATGACTTCATTCCTCCAGGGTCCAAGAGCAGTATACACATCTGGAAAAGTAAATGTAATTGCTAAAATTGTTTCCAATTATATGTGCTAACTCCAGCTCCACTCACAATATGTGTGGTTGCACAGGTGTCTCATTAATGCTTAAATATCGGGATTGACAGAAACAATTGTAGTTTCCCTTAGACTTGTAAGAATCCTTCAGTTCACTGATGGAGTATTGGACTGAAGCTGGAGACCTGAATTCTACTTCTGGCTCTCATACTAATGAGATATGTGACCTCAAGCAAATTACTCAATCTCACTGCCTTCCTTTTCTCTAAAATGATGGAAATAGGTTATGTGACTTTTGAGAATGATAGTAATTATGTTTCCAGTCCAAAACTGGAACAATTGATAAGTGAAGGGATTTTTCCTGGATATAAGAAATATATTTGGCGCACTAAAATATTGACATATTTGGAGCTCCACAGAAGCAATGTTTGAAATCAGAAAGCTGATTTGAAATCAGGAAACATTCAGGAAAATATTTGAAATCAGGAAAGTCTCAGAAAATTAGGGACATAGTCCCACCATATTAAGAAGGCTGCCCTCTGGTTCTAGCATCTTAAGATCCACGAGAACTCAGTGAGCCACTAGAATTTTTTTCTTTTTCTTTTTAAAGTCAGTTGTATTGCCATAGTATAATTTACACACAGTAAAATTCATTCCTTCTGGAGTTCAGTTATATGAATTTTGACAAATGCATAAAGTAATTTAACCACATCCCAAGAAAAATATAAACCATTTTTCTTCAAAAAGTTGCCTCGAGCTTCTTTGTAGTCAGTCCCTTTCTCTCATCCTCAGTGGATGGAAATCACTGATCTGTTTCCATCTCTTAGTTTTGCGATCATTAGGTGGAATCATGTAGTACACAGCATTCTCATTTAGCATAGTAAATTTGAGATTCATCTGTGTTGCAAATATCAGTAGTTTACTTCCTTCTGTTACTGAGTAGGGATTGTGTTGGGCAGAATAATGACCCCACTCCTATTCCCTATGGGTGTCTATACCTTAATCCTTGGAACTTGTGAACAATTTACCTTACTTGGCAGAGCAACTTTACAGATAAGATTACAGAGATGGAGAGATTTCCCTGGATCAACTGGGCGGAGTCCAATATAATCGTATGAATCCTTCAGAGGGGAGAACCTCTTGGCTTTAGTAAAGAGAGAGATGAGATGGAAGAAGTAGGGGGAGATTTGAAGCATATGAACGACTCACCACTTCTGACCATTTCTGGCTTTGAAACTGAAAGCGAAGAGGACCACACAAGTCAGTGAATATGGTTGGCCATCCCTATTACTTTTGAAATTTATTTGGATGCCATAATTTTCTCACTACACATTGTGTTATGTTAAATGTGAATTCACCTGGACCTCTTGACTCTTGCCTTAAAACTTTCTTCCATTTCTGCTTGCTGGGCAGTTATTACTTCCTAGTGATTCCTAATACATTTAACAGGTAAATTGTCACTCACTGTAAGGAGTTTTAAATTGTTAATTGAGGAAACAAGCTTTTAAGTCAGCCCTTGATTCTAAGGCTACTCTTGCCAAACACTGACCATGTAAATATGGCAAGTGGCTGAACTTCTCTAAGCTTCAGTTTTTAATTTGTAAAGGTGGAACTTAATAAGTGTTGTTATGAGGATTAAATGAAATAATGTTTCTTAGACATTTGCTTGGAACAGTGCCTGGCCTTGAGAAAACATTCAAGAAGTGATGATTTTATTATTATTGCAGCTTTTAATAACATGAACATTTCCAAGAGTATCTTTTTATGACCACGTATTTTCAAATGTTGGGAAATCTTTTGTGGGTCACACCTACTAATTAAACACACATGACCAATAATGCCAGGCAGAATCCCATCACTGGGACAGTCAGTCTTCTGTCCTTTGAAGCTATTTTATCTGAACAAATAATTTTGACTATAGTTTTAGAAAGCCATGAACTTTTAGCTCCAGCCGAACAAATCTCTTATTCTACTGCTGATTGTTGCAAGTCCTATGACTTTGGGCATGCCCTTTCACCTCTTCAAATTTGGCAAAAGTGATCTACAATTTACTGTGAGACTTCTACTAAGACAAACGCAGTCCACACTTCGCAAACATAATTTTCTCCTTCACAAAAGAAATTTGGAGATTAAACAACAGTATGATACATGTTCATGAATAAATCAATAATGTAAATAGAAGTCTGTGTACAACTTGAAGTTCATTCTCTGCACCGAACTTTTTCAAGTGCTCATTTGCAATGCAGAGTTCTGACAGAATTTATGGTGTCCAGAGAAATAATGACATTCAATCCCTTCCTTTGCCCCTCTTAGGTGTTTATGAGGGTAGAAGTGCTTTGAATCTTTGTCGTTCCAGTCGTGAAGGAAATTAGTCCAGTTGTAGCCTGGTATTAACTCAGTGAACCTTGAAAGGATGTGGGAATCCTGGTGGGATGAAGACACAGTTATCTGTTTCAATTTAGGTGCTTCTTGCATGGTTGCAGCATGTGTGTATTACTTGCTGATGATCTTTTGATGTAACTCGCTGCACAGATGTCTGAGAGAGTGACCATCCAAGTGACCTCATTGTCTCTTCCTGTTTTGGTATGCTTAGTTCCAAGGAAGTCTTGAGCTGGATTTGACTGGATTGCATTATCGAGCCTCCTCAAGTTAGGCCACAGTCGATGTGGCAGACAAAAATGTGATTTAAATTAGCAGACTGGGAGCCTTTGAAAGTTAGTAACTGCTAACACAGCTAGCTGTTCTCGTACTGCGTATGAATTAATACAATATTTCATCTCTACCATCAACCCACTTTAATGTGAACAAGGGCGGAAGAAGGGGGAGGAGGCAAATAAGATAAGTGCCTGTGGAAAATACCTCTTTCACCAAAATTCCGATTTTCAGAGTAATGAAATGGCAGTTCAAGCCATTAAAATTTCAACCTTACAATATTCGAATTTCAAATTCTGTTCATTAGAACTCTCGGGCGCCTGGGTGGCTCAGTGGGTTAAAGCCTCTGCTTTCGGCTCAGGTCATGATCTCAGGGTCCTGGGATCGAGGCCCGCATCGGGCTCTCTGCTCGGCGGGGAGCCTGCTTCCTCCTCTCTCTCTGCCTGCCTCTCTGACTACTTGTGATCTCTCTCTCTCTGTGTCAAATAAAGAAATAAAATCTTGAAAAAAAAAAAAAGAACTCTCGTGGCCTTTCTCAGCCTTCCTTCACCTAGAACAGCTCTACTCTTAGCTATTTTACATCCTCTACATCTAATGACAGTCTGGAAAGTTTTCACTGATAAAGTTATGAAACATGTTTAACCTAAGCTAGAAACACTTTTCAGCCACTTTTATAAGGTTTGTATTTAAGTCGTCTTAGGATGCTATTGTTTGACAGAGTAGAAAGGATTTCTCATCATCAGTTAAAACTTTGCTTCTAGGTCTCCAAACTTGAGCCACATAATGTAAGCTCAATATAGAATGTGGATTCTTTCAAGATAATTATCCCTCTCTCACTCTGACAAATATACGTGTTGGAACTCAGACGGACAAAATGTGGAGTATGCTAACTACAAGCCTCAACAATAGCTGCGTTGACTCTTCCCAGTTCAGAATTTCCCTGTGGCCTATGTAACTTTTTGTTTTAATTGGAATATGTAAATACAATGAAAAAGGGTATACCTCTCTGAGCTTTATTTTTCTAAAAACAAGAGTATCTTCAACATAAGATTATCATGAGTCATGGATGCTGTCACATAGATGAAATAGTCAGCATAATTCCTGGTACATAGTATATGCTTGATTTTTTAAAAAAAATTTATTTATTTATTTGAGAGAGAGAGGAGAGTATGAGCAGAGGGGAGAGCCAGAGGGAGAGGGAGAAGCAGGCTCCCTGCTGAGTAGGGAGCCTGAATGTGTGGTTCGATCCCGGGACCCCAGGATCACAACCTGAGCCAAAGGCAAAGGGTTAACCGACTAAGCCACCCAGGCACCCTAGTATATGCTCAACTGACATGAAAGAGTTTGGGCAATGAGTGGAAGCAAAATAAGTAGGGAGCCTTCTGTATTCTTCGGATGGCTAGCAGGTAAGTGTAGCTAAGAGTCCTCATCTTAATTCTTACTGATCATTCAAATGTCAGATTAAAATGTTTATCTGGAAGGTCTTCTTTGACTTGTCAGTATAAATAATACACCCTACTCTACACTCTTAGGTACTTAGTTTGTGTGTATTTTTTAACATCTCCTTGATCTCTTCTGTTTGGGCCATTATCGTACTAAGCACATAGTAAGTGGTAAATGATAGAGCCTTTTTAAACTTTAAATTTCAGCCTGGCCCTGGGGCCTGTGCCCTTAACCAATGAACTCTGTTGCATCTTCATGAATCCTACACCTTTATTATACCCTATACAAGGAATTATGTACTTTGAAGCTGATGTGCATAGTTTTTACTCTAATAAAGATACATAAAATAGAAGTTAGAGAAGGATAAAATAAAAAATATAAATAAAGTTCTGGAATTTTCTTGCCGGTCTCCAGTGGGCATTCTCGTGCACTCTGGAGAGTGACACAGTCCTCTTGGATAATATTGGTGAAATGATCTAAACCACTAAATAATCCAACCAATACTTGCTAAGTCTCTGTCATTAACCATCTCAATTTCTTTTTATTAAATCTATCAATATGAATACAGTACTTTTAAGTGATAAAAATAGTTTACATTCTTTCGGGAAACAAACAAACAAACAGCTGGTCATCTAGAAAACTTCCAGAAATAAAGGACACACAACACAGGGAACAAATATAAGATGTAAATGTTTGTCCTCTGAAAAGTCACATTACTTCAGACCAAGGGTATGTCTCTATTGATCTATGATTATGTTGGAACTGGTTGTTTGGGGATTATTAGAATATTGTAAAATATTCTGTCCCCTAATATTTTTCCATATTTAATCTTTGCTACTGTTTTATACTGAGGTTCATGAATTCATATTTTTAATGTGACGTAACATGACATAGTCAAAGAGCAATGGACTGGAGAACCTGGTTTTGTGACGGTCCTTAAGAAAGCCCAGCTCACACAAATTGCCTTGGGGAAACCATCTTATCTTTTTGAATGCCAACTTCTTTAACTGTAAAATAAGCTCAGTACCTTGAACATAGAAAGCACTTGGTTATTTCTTGAAAAGGGAGCAGGAGAGAGTTAGGAGGGGAGGAATTAGAGTATATGATTAGGTTTCTTGGCTGCTTTAAAATTCAATGACTCTGATTTCTGAACTTTGAGTTTAAAATTGGAAGATATGGTTTTAGCAATCAACTTCTTGATCACCATAACCATGGAACCAGCTGCATTCGAGCGCAGAATTCCATGCTATAATCATATTACAGGACTTAATAAGATTAAAAGTCAGTTCTCACTGGTCACAAGGTTTGAAGTTCTCGTGGTATCCAGCACCTGGGTCTGTCCGTCCACATTTAAAGTCTTCTTCAGGGCGCCTGGGTGGCTCAGTGGGTTAAAGCCTCTGCTTTCGGCTCAGGTCATGATCTCAGGGTCCTGGGATCGAGACCCGCATCGGGCTCTCTGCTCAGCAGGGAGCCTGCTTCCTCCTCTCCCTGTCTCTCTACCTGCCTCTCTGCCTACGTGTAATCTCTCTCTGTGTCAAATAAATAAATAAAATCTTTAAAAAAAAATAAATAAATAAAAAATAAAGTCTTCAGATAAGAACCATTCACATGCACATGCAAATCAGGCTGAATGATAATGTGGTTAGGACTTCTAGTTAATATTCATTGGTACTTGCACATTCTCCTGGTTCTCAATTTACATTAGGGAAAGCATTTATTACTTGATACTGATTTCATTTAAAAGCTTGAGCTTGAGAAGCAACTTTCTTCAAAAGAGAATCTGAGGTAAAACATGTTTGAGGGCGTTTCTGAGAGCTTGCAGTCTTTCTGCCCAACAATCCAAGGGTGGGCTGCCTTCAAGAAAATGACGACAGTGATTGACAGATTTCTATTTCTTCTCATCCTTACATGTGCAACTTCAAGAGTTTGAATCATGCTTTAAAAATGGATATTGTAACTATTTCCAAAATATAATGAACCCTTTACATTGAAGCTTAGCAAAAGCTTCCTTCACAAAGGAAGGAATGTACTATCATATACTACCTTTTTGACTATATTTTTACTATACTATCATATACTATCTTTTTGACTAAATTATTCTCGCACAAAGTGTCAGAATCCTTATAGTGGGCTTTTTGGGTCTTTCCAAAAATTGTGCCAAAGATTTTAAATCTGTAAACAAAAGCCCAGAGTCCCCCGTGTTAAATATATCCCTGACTATTTTGTGGGTGAAAAGCATCCTCTTGAAATGATTCAATTTCCTACTTTAGTAGTTACGCTTCCAGATATAATTTTGTATTAGCCAAGGATTTGAATCCTCTCACTTGCAATTATATGGTCTCGTTAGGAAACTGGCTGTGCAAAGGAAATCAGTGATTAAACTTTCATTCAGCATAGTTTCTTCATCAGTCCTTGGAACAGGTGTCAGAATTATTCTCTGTTGGTATTTTCCTTGGTACCTGGACTATTAATCAGTTCGTATGAAAAGTTGGGATGATATATTGTCTCTGCCTTAAATCCTTTATATTTTGTGGGTTACCATGGCATTTAATGTAATAGATAACTCCCTTTGGGTCATTAAAAGCAAGAAGGTCAGGCTTTCCTTTTTTCCTGACACAGCAGAGCTCTGATTAAGTGTAAAGATGCAAGGTGATTTCTTCCATTGTGAAACCTATGGGATGGGTATAATGTAAGAGATTATTTCAAATGGAAACAGCAACTGCAGTAAGTCTTTGGTGAGTTTATTTCACATTAACCCCTGCTAATAAAACTGTTAAAATCTCAGACCAATGGTAATTTTACTCTGTCTTGTGTAGAAGCAGAAATACATTTTTGGTAGAGGGAGAACGACTTATTTGAACCCAAACTAATGATTTTGTAAATACTATCAAGTCCCTTAATCAGAATAAAACATTATAATACTACACAGTACTGCGCATGTTAATAAATTTATCCCTGTGATCCTCCTATTCAGCTACTCTGCAAGTTTACCATTAATATCAAAATCTCATCTCTAATCATCCACTTTAATTTTTTAAATTTGAAAGTGTTTTTTTTTTCTCCTCCAAATTTCAGTCATTGGCTTTCCACTAACCATTTTCCATTCCCTTGGGCCATACTCTCTTCCCTCTCCCCTGACTTCCTTCCCTCCTTCTCATCTTTGTTTATATGATGCACAATTTAAAAATTAAAAATTTAGCAGATCTGTTAAGAGCCTATGTCACAGTTTTCCTTCAAAGTCTGCAAGAAGAGATGGCTAAGCTGGCCAAAAAATACTGTCTCTTGGTAAAGATATGTTTAAAGTAAAAAATTGATTATGTAATCATTACTTTCTTGATACAAAAGAAAAGGATATTTAGCTAAAGAGCATTAGACACCTGATTAACAGCTTTTGAATGGCTTCTTAATTTTAGAAAAGGCCTTCCTATTGTTAGTTTATTAGGAATTTCTTCAGCATTTTATCTGGGTTGTAAAATTCTTCCTAGAAGAAAGATGAGAGTTTCTGTACTCAAGGAAATTGTGTTCCCAACCACATTTGGGACAATTTTTCTTTGTCAAGTACTACAGATAGAGGATTTATCTTCAAAGAGATCATCAGATATAACTTTATACTTATATTCCATCTGTTTTTTAAATCAGTTTTATTTAAGTATTATTAAGTATAAACACTGCATATTTAAAGTGTGCATTCTTGTATGTTTTGATGCATGTGTACACTTATACTCATGAAACCATCATCACAGTCAAGATATGAACATATCAATCACCCTCAAAATTTTTCTTTTTAATTGATGTCTTCTGAATTTCTTTTAATTTCTTTTTAATTTTTAAAATTTTTCCTTTTTAATTTCTCCTTCCTGCTCCCTTTTCCCATCACCAGGCAAACATGTAAGTGCTTCCTGTAACTGTAACTAACTTGAATTTTTATTTCCTAGAATTTTATATAAATTGATATGGAGTTTGTACTCTTTCCTTAGGGTAGAAGAATCTGGCATCTTTCAGGGAGCATGATTATTTCATGAATCATTAATGTGTATAACAATAACACTTTCCTTTTTAATACGAACTAGAATTCCATTATATGGATATAATACTACTTATTCATTCACTTACTGATGGACATCTAAGTAGTTTTCCGCTGCTGTCTAATACAAAAAAGTGTTCTTAACAGATACATATAAATCTTTGTTTGGACATGTTTCATTTCTTGTGAATAATGACCTAAAAGTTGAATGACTAGATCATATAGTTGGTGTATGTTAAAATTCTTAAGAAACTTCAGACTGCTTTCCACTAGTTGCCAGATGCTAGAGGGTAAAGGAAATAGGAATAAGTTGCTTAAAGGTATAAACTTTAAGTTATAAGATGAGTAAAAGCTGAAAAGTAATGTATAACATGCAATTATAGTTGATAACACCGTATTGTATAATTGGGATTTGCTAAGAAAGTAGAACTTAAATGTTCTCACTGACCCCTTCCTCCCCAAAGAAATATATGAGGTGGTGTCTGGTGTTAACTAACTTGGTATGGGAAATCCTTTCACAATATATGTGCATATCAAATCATCGCATTGTGTACTTTAAATACCTTACTGTTTTGCCAATGATACCTTAACAGAGCTGTAAAAAAAAAAAATTATTGTACCTTTCATATTCCCATCAGTATTGTATGATTGTATGATTTTGGGCTCCTCCGTATACTTGCCAACATTTGATATGGATGGCCAGCCTTTTTAATTTTAGGTAATCTAATAGGTATATAGTAGTATCTCATAGTGGTTTTTATTTGCCTTTACCTAAGGACTTTACCTAAGGATATTTTGATGATGTTGAGCATCATTTCATGTAGTGGTTGTCATCCATATAACTTCTTTGGTGAGTGTCAATTCAAATCTTTTTTCCATTCCTTTTTTTTTTTTTCTTAGTTGAGTTTTTTGTTTTCTTATGATTGAGTTTTGAATTCTTTATATATTCTAGATACAGGTTCTTTATATAACTTGTAAATATTTCCTCCAGCTTTTGAAGTTTCTTTTTTTCCATTTTCTTAACAAAGCAGAAAGTTTTGAATTTTGAATAATCTAATTTATTGATTTTTTTATGGATTATGTTTTCGGTGTCGTATCTAGGAAATCTTTACCTAATGCAAAGACATAAAGATTTTCTCCTATGTTTTGTTCAAGAGGCTTTTTAGTTTTTTATAGTTTTAGGACTATGATCCTCGAGTGAATTTTTCTGTATTATATGGTATGAGGTAGGAGAAATTAAAATTATTTTCCTTCTCTCTTTGTGTGTGTGTGTGTGCACGTGTGCATACAGATACCTAGTTGTTCTAGAACCAACTGTTGAAAGGACTATCCTTTCTTCACTGAATTGTCTTTGTACCTTTGTTGAAAACCAATTATCCATCTATACGTGCATCTATTTCTAGACTCTATTTTGTCCTATTTATCTAGTTGTCTGTTTTCACACCGAACCACATTTGATAGCATGATAAATGTAGCTTTTTAATAAGTCTTGCAATAAAGTCTCATTTGTCCTTCAACTTCATTCTTTTTTTTTAAGATTTTATTTATTTATTTGAGAGAGAGAGAGAGTGAGAGAGAGCATGAGATGGGAGAAGGTCAGAGGGAGAAGCAGACTCCCCGCGGAGCTGGGAGCCCGAAGCGGGACTCGATCCCGGGATTCCAGGATCATGACCTGAGGCGAATGAAGGCAGTAGCTTAACCAGCTGAGCTACCCAGGTGCCCGCTTCAACTTCATTCTTAATTTTAAAAGTTTTCTTGGGGGGGGGGGCAGAGGTTATTCTAGGCTCTTTTCATTTTCATACAAATTTTAGAATCAATTTGCAATTTTTTAAAAGGTTTTATTTATTCATTTGAGAGACAGAGGGAGAGAGCATGAGCAGGGGAAAGGACAGAGGGAGAAACAGACTCCCCACTGAGCAGGGAGCCTGATGTGGGGCTTGATCCCAGGACCCTGAGATCATTACCTTAGCCAAAGGCAGATGCTTAAACGACTGATCCACCCAGGTGCTCCTATAATCAGTTTATAATTTCTATTAAAAATATCCCACTGAAGTTGTGATAGTATTAAAGAATAGATTAATTTGGGGGAAATTGATATCCTAACAATAATGAGCTTTTCAACTCAAAAACACAGTGTATCTTTACATTTATTTAGGTCTTCATTAATTTCTGTCAGCAATGTTTTGTAGCTTTCAGTGTACAGGTCTTGCACATATTTTGTGCTAGATTTATCTCCACGTATGTAATGTAATTTTATCCTGTTGTAAATGGTATTGAAGTTTTTTGTAAATTTCAAATGCCTAATGTTTTTGGCTAGAATATAGAATTACAGTTGATGTTTGCATGTAATACATGTATTGTGCAACTTTGTTAATATACACATTAATTAGTCCTAGTAATTTTTGTGTAGATTCCAATGGATTTTTCACGTAGAAAACCGTATCTGTATATGAAGACAGTTTGCCTCTTCCTTTTCAATTCAGATGCTGTTTATTTCTTGCCTTATTGAGCTGGGTAGGATTTGCATTATAATATTGGATGGCAGTTGTGGGAAATAGCATCCTTATGTTTTCCTGACCTTAGGGGGAAAGCATTTTTACTCTTAAGTATGATATTATCTGAGGTCATTTGTAGTGTCCTGTATCAGTTGATGAAATTACCATCTATTCCCTGTTTGCTCAAAGTTTCTTTTAGACAGGAATAGTTGTTGGATTTTGTCAAATGCTTATTTTGTGTCTATTAAAATGATCATATGATTTTTCTTTAGTTAGTATGGTTAAAATGGTTGCATTCATTGTTTTCCACATGTTAAACCAATCTTTTCCCCCTAGATTTGTTGATATATTACTGACATATAACATTGTATAAACTTAAGTTGTACAGTGTATTGATTTGATACACTTATATATGCAAAATGATTACTACCATAGTGTTAACTAATACCTCCCTCACATCACATTTTCTTTTTTTGTGATGAGAACATTGAAGATTTGCTCTCTTGGCAACTTTCAAGTATATAACACCATATTATAACCATTATACCATTACTAACCACAATCACAATGTTGTGTATTAGATCCCTAGAACTTACTCATCTGGAATAAGCTTATAAGTGGAAGTTTATACCTTTGACCAACATCTCATGTTCCCTAACCTCCAGTCTCTAGTAACTACTGTACTATGAGTTTGGCTTTTAAGATTCCAAGTATAATCATATTTGGAGTCCACATGTATCATATAGTGTTTATCTTTCTCTGTCTTACTAATTTCACTTAGCATAAAGACCTCAAGGTTCATTTGTGGTATAGCAAATGATAAGAACCCTTCTTTCTCATGGCTGAAATCTTTGTGTGTGTGAAGCAGATCATTTCTAATTTAATGTGTCTATATTGTAAAGTTGTATCCACCCAAAATGAACAAACCTTTTAGAATTCTGGGGGGGAAAAAAAAGGAAGACTGTTTTATTGAAGCCCAAGTGAGGACAGCTGCCTGGGACACATAATCTTCACAAAAAGAGAGTGCTCTGGGGCGCCTGGGTGGTTCAGTGGGTTAAAGCCTCTGCTTTCGGCTCAGGTCATAATCTCAGGGTCCTGGGATCGAGGCCCGCATCAGGCTCCCTGCTCAGCGGGGAGCCTGCTTCCCCCTCTCTCTCTCTACCTGCCTCTCTGCCTCCTTGTGATCTCTCTCCCTCTGTGAAATAAATAAATAAATAAATCTTAAAGAAAAAAAAAAAGAGAGTGCTCTGGAGAAGGAATGTTTAGTATGGAGTTATATATGTTTTCTGTTAGACCAAGAGCTACGAATCATCATGACAAAGGACATTCCAATTACAAATTTTATTTTAAGCTCTTAGAATGTGCAATGGAACTTTGAGAGATTTTTTACTCCTTAGCTTGAGATATTTCTTTTAAGTTATATGTTAACTAAGCAAATGTACAGTGTGCTCAGGACAGAAATAGAACCAATGCTTTGAAGTTTGGTTAAGTCATTCTGACCTTAATAAAAATTAAAGTATGGTTTCATGGGTAGCCCAGGAGAAGGACCCTCAAACATTAAAAGTTGAAAATGTCCTTTATCAGTTGTTTAGCTATCCAATTATATCTGGAAATCATTCTCTATGTTCTCCTTAAAAACATTGGTAAGTAGCACAATTAAGGCTTTTGCTAAATATCTGATTTGCAACTTACTAGATAGACTTTCTACTTTATTGGTAATTTTACTACATGCATCATAACTTCAGCCACCGTTTTTCTATTTAAATTTTCTTTTTCCTGCTTTCCTCTCTTTTTTGCTATTCTCTTTGATATACTCCATGTTACTTTGAACCAGTCTCCTGGGTGGGTCTTAGTAGACTTTCTATCAATCTGAAAAGCAAATTTATGTATCAGTCAGAATTTTTAGTTGAAAGTACTGGAAAATGACTCTGGCTCTCTTAAACAGAAAAAAATTTAGCAGGAGATTCAAAGCTCACAAATAACATATGGGAAGGGCAAGAAAGCATGGGAGGCTAGGTGCTAGAAAAATACATCAGGTCACACTACAGGAAAACCTAGTGATTTAATCACCACTGGTATGGGTCTGACCTTAAAACACACACACACGCACACACACACACACATTTCATGTTCCCTAAGAAATTTTATCCTGTTGTACATGTATTACATGCAAACATCAACTGTAATTCTATATTCTAGCCAAAAACAGATTTTTTAAATATTAATGTCATTCTCTCAAACATCCAAGTTGAGGTCATATTGGTTGAGTTTAGGTCACTTTCAAGCCCCTCTTGTTCCTCCAGGTATCAGGGGAAAGGATTTCTCTTTTCTCCAAGATTATCCTTATGCTAGTAATGCAACATGCAATAATAATGCAATAATTCAAGGTCCATCCTGCTTTGCTAATAAAAGTCAGAGAGCTCATAGGAAGTGGAGTGTGTTGGTTTCTGGACAGCTGAAAACAAAAAACAAAACAAAACATTACACTGTCTCTCTCGTATTTTATCTCTAGGTATCTGTTGTTGGGATAAAATAGAATGTAGTGGTTAGAGGAGAGGAGGCATTAGAAATAAAAAAGAGAAGGAGTGCCTGGGTGGCTCATTTGGTTAAGCTGGCAGGTCCAACCCTTGATTTGGCCTCAGGTCATAATCTCATGGTCACATCACTGTCCTCGTTGGGCTCTGCACTCGGTGGGGAGTCTGCTTGAGTCTCTCTCTCTCTCTCTCTCTCTTCCTCTCCCTCTGCCCCTCCCCAACTTGTGCTCTCACACATGCACCCACACTCTCCCTCTTTCTCAAAAAAAAAAAAATTTGAAGGAGTAATGGTTGACCTGGAATTATTCCTGGAAGAATGCAAATTGATAGGCAAACAACAAACATACAGACCATTTATTTATATCCAAAAAAAAAAAAAAATCATGGCCTATTCAAGCAAAAAAAAAAAAAATCAGTCTCCCTTTATAGCTTTTTGGCCTCCTGCCAATTACTTATCCTCTCTGACTTTAGTTCTCAGTTGCCAAGTGGGAATGCTAATATCTGTGTCCCAGGTTTGTTGTGAAGATAGAATGAGAACATGTGTTTAGAGCACCCCACACAGCACACTAATTTACAGTGGTTACTTGTCAAATACTTGTTAATTTTCCTATCCTTTTCTCTAGAAAATTCTCTAACTCTTGAAAAACTCTACCAGCACCACTTCTGTAAAGGGGGCAGCAAATCTCAAGTATGCTGACTGTGTCCATGAGGAGGTGTGATTGCTGTTAGATTCGTATTGTGTGTGGCCCCATTATTGATGGTGGTCATGTACAGAGACATAGGTTTGTTCTCCATGAAATGGAAGTCATTGACGAGATCACCAAACCCCCTTCATTTCTTGTTTCTCATTTTAGGTACAGTGCCTTCTTATGCCAAAGAGAACTTGATTCCTCCTTTCTTTCAATTATTTTATACTTGTCTTTCATAATGGTTTCTCTCTATTTTTAGGGAGTCTCTTTAGTGTTGAAAACAATAAAGCTATATTAAATAAAAAGAATGATGAAGATCATGTGTATATTGAACATTAAAATAAGTTCTTAAATATTTGAAGGAAAAATATTGATCATTAAAGGGGGTTTCTCAATTTATGCAATTCATGGAAGAATAATTTTTCTAAAATCGGCTAATTTATTTGAAAATAAAAGAGAAATAAGTTATAAATTAAAAGTTGTGGGAACGTAATGAGAAATGCCAAAACAGGTTTTGTTCTAGGAGCGTGGTTCTTAACTGGTAGTATGTGTCAGTGTAATCTAGGGGATTGTCACCTGCAGAATTCCCAATCTCCGAAATGGGGATTTATTAATTCTGGGGTGGAGCCCAAGAGTCCACATTATTAAACATATTCATTGGTGATTTGGATGAGCTGATCTTAGAGGGCTTTTCTCCACCCCTCTACAAAGCTACCTACCATGGATTTTGCCAAAATAGCAGTGGGTGGTGACCAATGGTTGTAAAGCAGGATCTCAAACTGCTGGCCAAGGAGGAAAACCAGTTCACAAATATGTTCTGTCTGACAAAAAATCGTTTTTAAAGTGTTGTCTGTAATGCCCTTAGGTTATGTTTGCTTCCTTCAGTTCGCCATTGACTGGCTCTTTGGCTTCTGGTTGCAGTTTGCATGTAAGTGATACAGCTGAACCTGAGACACTTGTTTGTGAGCTCTGAGAAGTTGAAGAATCGCTCTTTTAAACCAAAGAAAACTCTAACTGAGGTATTTGGGAACTTCCAAGGGATGATTAAATATGCTTTGTAAATTTTAATTTGATGAGGTCTGCTAAGCTAGGGTCACCTTATGAACTCTTTTTCTTCTCAGGTATGACATATTCCAAAATTGATGCAGATTGGGTCCCTGCCCCTCTTCCACAATGGCCTGGTTTACTTCTTTGTCCACTTCTTTGCTAGACTATGAGCAATACCAGGGCAAGAACTGGGTCTTTGTACTTGCCTTGGGCTCAGAGCCCCACATATTACACAGAATGCAACAGATGCTTAAATATTTGTTGAAATGCAAAGGCAGTAAGGAAGGAAAAGAAGAGAGAGTGAAAGGAAGGATGGGAAGAAAGAAGGAAGAGAAGAAGATAGTGGGGAAAGGATGAAAAGGAGGAAAAAGGAAAAAAAAGGAACAGAGAAGGGAAAACACAGGAGAGAAAAGAAAGAGTACAGAGATAGGTGTCATTTGTAGAAAATTTAGAAATGTGACTAAATCAATCCCTTATTTTAGGAAAATACAAACAGGAATATGGACTACTTGAATGTCAGAGTTTATAGATCATAATCAAATTCAGAATTACGTATCTTTGAGCAAAGATAGCAACAAAAAAGAATTGTCATGTGTTAGCCTCAGCACTGTACTCTTAGATATTGGTAGAATTGCCCTAAATTTTGTTTTTTCTTACCCAAGGGGCCTCCTGCCTGTCGGATTTCCAAAGTAAAAATATTAAATGAGTATCTTGGAAG
Source organism: Ailurus styani (assembly GCA_002007465.1). NCBI lineage: Eukaryota > Metazoa > Chordata > Mammalia > Carnivora > Ailuridae > Ailurus > Ailurus styani. The sequence goes on from LNAC01000919.1 coordinate 370,437, forward strand.
ATTATTTTAAGTTTGTAATTACTCATAATGTAACTAAACGTACCAAATGAGCATCCACAAAATGCCAAAGTGCTATTTATATTTTAATCTAATCATAGTCTTTGTCACAATCTATCATCACAGTCTTCTCCTTGTGTCTATATTTTTTTCATTGGGAAAAAATGTGGCTTGAAAGAGGGAGAGAAAATTGTCATCTGTTGCTTTCAGAGAATTAAACGCATTTAAAATTGAGTACTCAGAAATCCTGTTATTTTGTTTGTTGACTTTTGGTATCTTCTTTCTAAAATAAAAGCTACTCAAACCATGGTTATTTAAAATCCAAGTGAATTGGAAATCTATAACGTTGTTTAGATACCATGCTGAGTAAGCTAGGTGAAAGCATGGTGTATTAGAAATACAGGTGCATCGTGGGTTTATGTACTCATCCAGATCCTACTGTGATCCTAATGACCTCTGGTATGTCACTTCATTTCCCTGAGACTCTGATTTTCGTCTGTATATTGAGCAAATCTCTCAAACTCAATTTCTAAGAACGTGGAATCAACAGTACAGCACTATCAATAAACGGCATCTCAGCTCCATTTTTCAAAGGCTCTATGTCCTTGGACAATAACTTAAACTCTCTGGTTCTTATTTTAATCACCTTAAAGTGGACATTATTACAAGACTTCGCATGGTTTTTGAGAAATGAGAAACTGTACCTAAGACAGGACCAGGCATATACATTTTTGTTGGTAACCCCCACCTGCTGGGAAATAATCTGTGACGTTTACATCTGACTCAATGAAGAAGAAGAAGTAAAGAATCTAGAAGCAATCATTTTGTAACTAAAAATGGGGGCACCTTCTCTTTCCCAATCTCACCTACAAAAGGGACCTATGTGAAATTTCTGAGGCAGAAAGCCTCACGATTTTGATCATTGATAACCTACTTATTCCTATATTCTTAATGTTTATATTCTTGATGCTCGTGTGGGGAAAATGAGTTAACCTAGATACAAAGCTTGCAAAATGCACCGAGCAGTCATTTCACAAATGCACTGAGCTTGCAGAGTGCTGAAAGCTCTTCCAGTTCTGCTGGCTACCCAGGGGGCTGTGCGGCACAGCTTCATGGGGAAGATGACGCACATCCCTGAGATAAAGTTTAAAGAGCAACATATCAACAAGTACAAATCGATAGCCTATAAAATGAGTGCCTAAGTGCTGAGAGATCCTTTGGAAAATTTTCTTCAAAGCAGTAAGATAAACTAAAAGGGTAGTGGTAGCCTACATAAACAAAGACAAAGAAGACCAGAAGTCAATTAGAAAGCACATAAGGCCAGACCAAGAAGCAAGAAAATAGAGTCTGTGAATGTTTGAATTTCTTCTACTATTTTCAAATTTTATTTTGGTTCTGTTTTGTTTTAAATTCATGCACAACAGTGTTTTATCAACAGATTCTATATACCATGCCCCTTCCTAGAACCTTTCTGAACATTGTCAAAAGTTCAATAATAAAATTTAAATCAACATTATTGAGGTATAATTTACATACAGTACGATGAATTCATTCAAAATTCATTTTTTTAGAAGATTTTAATTATTTATTTGACAGAGAGAGATACAGCGAAGAGAGGGAACACCAGCAGGGGCAGTGGGAGAGGGAGAAACAGGTTTTCCTGCAGAGCAGGGAGCCCAATGCGGGGCTCGATCCCAGGACCCTGGGATCATGACCTGAACAGAAGGCAGACGCTTAACTCAGCCACCCAGGCGCGCCCAAAAATCATTTTTAAAAGAATACAAGTTTATCAAAAAAAAAAGAGAGAGAGAGAATAGCATTTATATTTTAAAAGGCTTGGTCTCAGACAAACCATCCTAGTAATAAGCTGAGACTCAAAACACATAAGATGAGAAAATAGAAGAAAATTAAGGTATTTGGAAACCATACTGATTTTAGTATAAAACTCAGTTAATTTCCAGGAGTATTATTTATAGCATTTTCTGTACCTTTTGTTTTCATATTCCTATTCAATAGCATATTTAAAGAGAGAGGAGTGAAAAATTTATTTTAAGCATTTTTTTTTTCATTCTGAATGTCAGCCATAGAATAAAGTTTCAAACCTATGTCATGGAATTAGCAGTCCTCATGAATGCCTCAGGGAATTCTCTTTGAGAAAAATACATGCATTTAGTTTTTTGTATTTTACGTATCTCCTTTGAGAAAAAACATGGAATGGGTTATACAAAAATTACGTGAAGCAACTTGTTGTACAACAGGCCCCACCCCCACCAGTTAAAACAGAAGTCTCTGAACAGTGACCTAGATTGCACAGGATTGTATGGGATGTGCATTACACACACCTGGGGGGGGGCACTGACTCCATGTTGGATGCCAGAAACATCAATGTACTAATTGGTTGGATTTTTCTGAACTATTTTAACAGTTAATTGGCTTATGGATAAAAATCTTAAGAGTGACACAAAACCATCACATCCAGTAAAAGCTCTGTGTGAGTCAGCTGTGTGAATCAGTCATTTTAGATTGTGGCTTTGCCTTTGGCCTATAATGCTATACTCATTGACAAACTTCATACAATCCCATGGTCCAGTCATCTAGGAGGAGGATATAAAATTACACCAATTATCATCATTTGGTCTAATGTGACTTCCTTTCTTTGTCACAAATATATGCCAACAAATCAGAATAGAATAGGTGGCAGTCTTTTTTAGGGGGGAATGCGTGTCTTTTCATTTTGTATCTTGCACCAAATCCCATACCTGGAACAATGGAGGTACTCAATTCAAATCCGTGGAATGAATAAGTAGGTTAATGGATAAGTCAGTGATCAATAGTCAGTGGAAAACCATCAATACTGAAGAAAATACACAAACTTACCCCTTCAAAGAAGGGATCAATAGCATCGTTTTGTATGATGAAATAAAGCCCCTTTTAGAAAGCAAGTAGTTATACTGATTTACTTATTTTTTAATCTTTTGTAGTAAGTCGCAGAATTGAAGTTAGAGAAGTTACCCTAGGGCACAGACAGACAGTGCTTCCAGAGCAAGTAGCTTTCAAAATGTCCCCATTTGGGGGGACTCAGTTTGGGAGCTTGGAGATTATGTTGATAAACACATCCCTGTCATTAGGTCCACCAGTGTATGACTTCTTTCAATATCCTGCATGACTGCCAAGAGACCAAAAAGAGATTACATTCATGAGAACAGATTTGTTTTTTAAGGGAATTGATTTCATAATTTTTAGAGCGTACATAAAGCAGCAAAGAAATAGAATGATTTTTGGCATGAATAAAAACATCTTGCATCCATAAGTTGACCAAGGTTTTAGTTAGTGAATGCCAAAGCTTGGATCAACATATTTGGAACATTCTGGCCTTGAGGGTGTGTGTGTGTGTGTGTGTGTGTGTGTGTGTGTGTGTGTGTGTGTGTGGCTGTGTTTGTTGGTGGGGCGGGGCTGGGGGTTCTAGGTGTATGGGTATCTCTGTGTGTCATTAATAGCATCAACAATCCTGTTCTGAATTGCAGAATGATCACTTATGATGTTTCACAGGCATACATGCCTCTCCTTTTAAGGACTGATTTTGAAGAATTACATTTTAGTCAGAGGTATGCCCTTGACTTCAGCGTCTTGCCTTCTTACATTTTTGCTGAAATGGCACAAGAGGGTATCTCAGTACTGTGCCTCTTAACGAAGTCTCCACATTGACGTCTGGTGAAGCTCTCATCACAGGTGCATGAGGCTAAATCACCTTGTGGCTTGTTAAAATCAGGCTTTGAACGTCTGTCCCTGAACCTGCAGCACACAATCATCCACACAAGTCCCCCTACAGATTTAGAATGACCTCTCAACCCTTTCTGTTGCACTCTTTAGAAACTAGTAACAATTCTGGTTTTGTACATGCATAACTAAATATGGTTACTATAGCTAAACAATCTAATAGTTACTTCTGGGAAGCCCAATAAGCTAATCAGTTCATTAGTAGCCTTCTAAATTTCTGTTGAACAGAGTTATTTGTGTGACAGGTATGAGGACAAATTGAAGTTGTTGATTGTGCATGGTTTTTTCCTCCTTGAATGGACGTCAAACATGCTTATGAAGTTTAAACAACATATTTCTTCATATGGACACAGATAGTGAAATATTAGGTATGTGGTAGATTGTCCCGAAATTTCCTCATCTATTTACGTTCCTGGGCTGTGGGCATTTCCTTTGTGCACAGATTCCACCTATAATGCGTTCTGTTCCTGTTGGTTACTGTTCTGTAGTCTGTGTCTCCATATGGCTAAAGCTGGCTGTTGAATTTGCTGCATCTCATATGCCCCTCAAAGGCCTTTCTCACACACTAGCCTACAGACGTGATGCAAGTTTTTTATAGGGAATGTTGATGCTGGACCGAGTGTCAGAGCTGACAAAGGAAACTGGCTAAACCATCATGTGGATTTTTCCTTAGCTGCCAATGAGTTTGGCCCTGTTGAACCACATTGCTCAATTACCCTGAGAGTAGGATGGGTAGAGACAGAAAAATATTCTGGGTTCTCCAAGTGGTCACCTACATGAAGCAGAAGGGGTACACACCATAAAATATGTGAATTTTAATATCAATAATGTTTATTTACACTGACAGCTTAAATAGATCAATTATACTGTTAAGAGGAGCATGCACTCGGCAAAAACACCTTTTGTAGCACATAAACTTCAGTCTTCTGGCTTTAATGTTTATCAGCATCTTGAGAGGCATTTATAGTCCCTCCCATACTCCTTTATGATTCCATTATTGATTAAGTAGTGATGCCTGCTGGACCTAGGACATGGTTCACTATTTTTCAATTAAAACGAAAAAATACCTTGTTTGTTGCAGGTTCCCTTCAAGCAGTTGGCTCGTGGGACTCTGAGAGATGTTGCTGCCCATGACATGTTGGGATTGCCATGATCGACTACCCAGTTTGCATCTCACCCTGTGGCCAGGAGCTTTGCATGGTAGACAGCAGGGGCTGGATTTTTAAAAAGAGTAAACCAGGTAAGAGTTGAGGAAGACATCTGATCATTTGTCACTTGCTCTAAGGGCTTTCCTGTGTTGCCAAAATGTTTTGAATAATGTATAGCTTTTCTATTTATTTTCTAAGTCCACTGAACAGGTGGTTGAAGAATGGTACTCCCTTGGATTTAGGAGAAGACATATAGTAATAATTGAGTCCATTTTTTCTTGAGAGGAGAGAGGAGTTATTTTAAGATACACATAAAGCAGACACAAGATACTATGGAAGCAGGTTAATGCAATAGCCAAAAATTGCAAGCTAAGGACATTTCCTCTTTAAGTAACTCCTCTGAACTATAATGAGATAAGCAGTTGTACTTTTGAAGATGCTGTAGGGAAAGTGTGGCTGTTAAGTAGTTGTATTTTACATGATATAGAAATGTAAGTGTCAGTTAATAGTATATGATCTTATAAATATGCCTCAGGGTTACTCTAATTTAGAAGATAATACCATTATTCTGCCTTTTATTTCTTTGTATTTATCACTTTAATTTCTGTTCCTCTAAGTATTATTTAAAATGGTGACACAATGACATACTTCGTTATTACTGTGGCTTCTAGAATTTACAATGTTATGCTTTTATTCAAATATTCTTTTTGCTGCTTTTCTTTATTGCCTCCTGGAAACTCTTCTCCACTATTACCATAGTTTGGTCAGATCTTCTTAACCGTCTTCCTCCCCCATAACATGATTTGCAGCTGTTATCAACAAATACCTGGGAGAACCACAAGTTATTCTTGGGCTCTGAATTAAAGACCATCAAAGCTTTTACAGCTTCTTGGAATTTGATGTACCCCCCAAGCAAGATTTTCTTGAAGTTCAATTATAGTAACAGAAAATATAAGTAAACTTCATTAACTGAGAAGAAAAGGAGGGTGATTATTCTAAGTCACTTGAACTCTTTACAAATATAGCTTTCTTACTTTCTGAAAATAATGGACCTCAGTCAATAAATTATAGCCTAAGATAATTATTTGGATATAAAAGAGAACTTTTCAAGTGACTGAGAATAATTGATTCTTTAAAGTTTGATAAGTATCCCTCCCCAATCCCATAATAACTTATTTGTGTATAAGATGATATCAGGTGAGTACAAAATTCAAATAGTCACAGATTTCAAATTTGTTAGAAGGAGTATGGATCACCAGACTCACGGCAGAAACCCTTATTGATGAACTGAGTTGCGGACAGTTGTCCTGCTTGGGGGCAAGGTGGTCGTCCATACTTAGAAGACTTCCGCTTGTCTGTATATAAAAGGGACATCAGAATGCAGGATACATCAGGGGAACAAAGCTCAACCTACTTCCAGGCTTTATAGCATTAAAATTGAGCAAATAATTAAAGCAAGAATGCTTCACGGTAGACTTACATATTCTTAAATGTTTAAGTCTTTGTCCTGAGTCCAAAATAAGTTTCATCCTGATTGTGTTCACTTCTCTATTGTCAACAAAATTGGGTTGCCTGTTAAAACATCAGACTTAGAAGAAATAGACAAAAAGGAGGAGAAAATTAAATCTATTTTGAAGGTAATCGTGTGACAATGCAATTATTAGCACTTATTTATCATGTCACAAAGGAAGAGCTCTCCTGTACTGTGAGATCAGAATTTTTATTCTTTAGAATACTTTATCTTTCCGAACTGTGTAGGTTATCAATATAGAAAAAGTATACAAGGGTTTTTGATCTGAGCATTAGAAAGAAACATAACATCTTTTCTCTTTGGACAGATTTTTGCAGTGAATCCTGTTGATTAGGAGTTACAGAGATAGTACCTTCCACTGTTTTGTATAAAACCATCTGATGTAGAAGGGCCCTGAGAACCTAAAAGATTTGACAGTGAATTCATATATTTTTCCCAGTTAAAGGTTAACTCTTTAAAAATGAACAGAAAATTTATACATTATAGCTTTATAGCTTATATTGGTTTTAAATTCATTTTTGTTCTCTGTTCTAAGAAGGGCAGTTGCATTTTTTATAGCGATGCATGTTAGCTTCGCCATAAAGTTAACAGTGTCAAGGCTTCCCAATTCTGCTTCTCAGAAGTTTATAACAAAGCCATAAAAATTTGTACTGTTCTTTAGCTTAAAAGCAATTTTTCTTTCTTAAAGCATTTTAAAAGTAAAGGTTTGCCTAGCTCCGGATTACATTATTGTATGCTTATATGTAGAAGCAATATTAAGCTGAAAAACAAAACATAAAAGGTGAGATTTTTGAAAGTACTTCTGATAATAGCATGTCCCATGGGATGGGATACACAGTCTCCAAGGTGGTTCACGAAAAAACGTATACAGTAGCCTCCGTGTATGCAGTGTTTCCCTTACTTTCTGCAGAGAGCAAGAGACGTTCTTACCTGTGCAACTATTCTTATTTGAGGTGTCCTGGAAAAAGAACCTTGAGAACTTAGGGAGGCAGTTGACTTGTTCTAAAAAGTCTTATATGAATGTTTGATACTTTTTGGCTACATGTTTACTGGCTCTGCAAACATTCTTCAACCTCATATAAAGCACTAAGTGTCCAGAAACAAATCAACAACCCTCCCTGCCCTGAGTTCATCTCACAAAGTGAAACTGACATGTAACTAGCTCAACTTTAGGTAAAATGGACTAAAAAGTTTAATGATACATTTCAAACAGAATTCTCCATAAATTAAGATGAAGGGCCGTTAAAACTGATAGGGGTATTAGAATGCCTTGAGGGTTAGGAGGCATTTCAGCAGCACAACTAAAAAGTGGGAAGAATTTTAACTGATGGAAAATGGGTCCAACAGCATTCTAAGCTCGGGGCACAGTATGGCAAAGCCACCCTGATGTAAGAAGGAGAAGGGGAAGCTTGCCCCTGAGAGTCAGGAGGCATGTAGGACGAGGCAGAGCGTAGAGCTGGGGGCTGGACCTGAGTGCTTTGCAAGCACAGCGGCAGTGTTACCATATGTACTTGATGTCGTTGAATCTGTGCTTGAAGAAAATGACCCTGGCATTGGGTGGGGTATGGGCAAGGAAGGTATGTGCAGAGAGAAACGATAAACTCAGAATATTCAGTTCCACGAGTACAGAAATGTACTGTTTTTAGTGCTGCGTCACCAGTGCCTTGAACGGTTCCTGCTCATCCCTGAGTCTATTCGTCTTTGTCAAATGCTGACTAAATGACTATCTCCCAGTCATAATCCATAACTTGTATGTTTGCAACTTTTTCCTTTTTTGGAAATGGTTTGAAAACTCTTCATACAAAGGATGAAAATTTAACTTACACGTTTTTCATACATACACAGCTACACACACACACACACACACACACACGTGCGCACGCGCACACACACACATGCACTAAACTCTCTCCCAGTATGTGTTTGAAATTAAACCTCAGATCCTGTTCCTGAAATTTATGCTTCAATTAAGATGGGGGCAGCTGCTACCCTACTTTATTTCCCTTTTGAGACTTTTATCTCTCAGGCTTTATCCTTCCCTTCATCGTTTTATCATCACATCAATCACTGTATCTCTCCTTGGGAACGCAGTGTCATGCATCGCAGACACATTTTTATGGCTAGAAAGCAAACCTACCCTACTTGGCACGTAGCGCTTACTTAAACCTAATTAAGTAATTCTGCTGAAAGTATCATGTCCTTTCCATCACAATGCACATTTGGCCAAAATGGTAGGGAACATTTCAAAGTGGTGGAAAATAGCTGGGGAAGGGAGTCCAACGAAGACACAACACAAGTGAACCTCAGCCCAACCCTCTTTGACACCATCGTCTAAAGAGCTGGGGTGCATTCCCTCTATTACTGGAAACTCCCAACTCACAGCCTGGCTTTCACCCCAATTATTTTATTGAAAATTATCCTTGTAGTAAGGCTCCTCAGTAGTACACCAGATTCGGTACATTTTGTATGATTGGATCATCTATTTTCAGAGAACTTTTCTTATAGTCTGGGAAAAACCTAAGAATTTCTTTCTAAATATGCATACTTAAAGAAATGTAGACATGATTCACTAAATGTAATATTCTTGAGACCAAGGCCTTTGTCTTTCTTCTCTAAGACCTTAATTCCAGAGCCACGTACATTTTCAGTAAACATGTCTGATGAGTGAACAAATGAGTGAATATCAAAACTGTGCTTCCCATCAAAATCATAACTTCTGTGTTAACAATAAGAAATACATCTCTCATATGTCCTTTGCAAATATCTTCTCCCATTCTGTCAGTTGTCTTTTGGTTTTGTTGACTGTTTACTTTGCTGTGCAAAAGCTTTTAATCTTGATGAAATCCCAATAGTTCATTTTTGCCCTTGCTTCCCTTGCCTTTGGTGAGGTTCCTAGGAAGAAGTTGCTGCGGTTGAGGTCTCTCTTATTAGGTCAACTGGCATTTGGTTCTCTTGTCCAGCATCAGATCAAGGGTGTCTTATTCTCTCATGGCTTCCAATACTGCCATTATTTCAAAACATTTTTTAAATCACGTAATGACAAAATTTTTTTAAGGGTATGGAGGACTTATAAAATGAAGGATCAGGAAAAAACTTATGAAAATCTTGTTTCCTTTATAAGTAAAATATGGTTGTCTTTTACAGTCACAAATTTTAAATTTTTGTTTTTATAGATCTCAAATGCTTGGGAGAAAGTAGCACGGTTTTGTCTCTTTCCATGCTGTTGGGTGTGGACTTCTCTGGATAGAAGTCATTAGAATACTACTATCCTAGCAAGCTACCCTCTTGCATTTCAAGGAGGCAGGTTATAGTAGATTGTGGTTGTAAATACACGATCACATTTAAAGACATTGGCTTTAAGTAAGGCCTGGATTTGAATCCCAACTCTGACACTTACAAATTCTGTGATCTTGGGCAAGTTATTTATCATCTAAGAGCTGATTTCCAACTGGTAACATGCACATCTTAATAGCTGCCCCATGTACAATTGTGAGGATTAAATAAGACCAGACATATGAAACATTCAGCAGAATATCTGACACGGTATAATTAAGTGACTGCTATTATTATTATTACTATTGTTATTATTTATGGTCTATAGTGATAGCCGTTCTACCCAGACATTTGTTTCAGCCAAATTTCAGAATATTTTACCCTTGGTCCCTAGAAGGAAACGAGATGTAAAATCCTTAGCTGAAAACCTGACCCGCTTCATAAACGGTCAGTTCGTGTTCATTGTTGTGGTGCTAATTATAATTATTAGTTCCTTATATAAGCATTTCTCTTCTTTAGGCTCTTTGAGGAGCTCTTGGGTGTGATCTTACTATAACAACAACTTCTTTCTTAGGATAATGGCAGGTCTAGGAGTTACAGGTAAGATAGGGCCCTATTTAACCATCTGTTACTGGTTATGTTATAATCACATTGCTGGGTATCTTGGTATTGAGGTGAATAGCATTTTTTTTTTAACCCAAGATAACCAGAATGGTTTTTCTTACCAAATTATAGTCTTTAGAATCAATAAAACACATGGAAAGCCACTAAATGAAACATTAACGTGTATCTTAAGGTAGCAAACAAATCATCCTGATCTGTTGACATAATTCTCTAATTTAGAAATACTACTTTAATATACACTCATAGAGACTCTTTAAAGGTCCCTGACATTAATCAAGCATTATATGTAATTATGCCTTTAACCTTTCCTTTTGTTACCTGTATTTTACAAGAAAGACTGTTATTAATTTTGAAATGAAAATTTAGAATTAAAACTACATTAACATGGTAAACTAATACTTTAAAAGTTAACTGTCATGATTAATCTCACAACATGTTACCTAAAACCACATGAGGGAAGAATGGGGAATAAATCAGAGACAACTCCAGGCATTTCTGGCCTGTGCTTTGTAGACGCTCGGTTTGGGGTGTCCCCAGTCTTGTCAGCCAAAGGCAGGATCTAGATCATCAGCTGAGATGTGAGGGAAGACAAAGTAGACTATAAAACTGAGGGTGTAGAAAATGAATCAATCCGAGGTGAATAAAGGATTCCAGGCTTTGGTGAAGGGCTTTCTAGGATCGGAGTGGGGGTTTCTGCAACAAGCCAGGACCGGAAAAATGCCCCCCTTCCCTCAGCAGCTTGCTGTCACCCTCAGTGAGGGGCAGAGGAAGCCACGGGTGGATCGGAAAGGGATTCCGGGGTGCGCGGTGGTGAGGGAAAGAGCACTGGCGTGACGGGCTGTGCGGTTAAACGGGGTCAGGCAGAGTCCTGCCCGGGGTTAAGAGCTTGCTACAGTGTGTGCAGTGGTTTTGCACTCAGTGGAGGGAAATCCCTGAGTGAGCACAGGACGTTTCATTAGAAGGGATTTGTTTATTCTAAGGAAAAGATTTAGCTTGAAATCAAGATACTGCTGGAGACAATCTTTACAAAGTCACTTCTGCTGAAGTACGGACTGAAGGAAACCATGTTTCTTTCTGTTGAGTCCAACATGACCATAGGAATGAAATAATAATGAGACCCACCCTAAATTGAGTATCAGGATCAATATAGGTCTTTTATGTCAGTAACCTGGAAAGACAGGCATAGTTTTACACATATTCAAGATGAAGAAACCAGTACTTAGAAAAGTGCACCACTTTTCCAAGCTTCCCACAGCTCATATGTGTGACGGCAAATTTCTCTCCCACAGTCTCCTTTTTTATAAAACCTGTGTGTTTTCCATTATATGATTATCCTGTTTTTCCATCCTTAAGACTAATGTTCCAATCCTTATGCCATTATATGTGTGTGCAAATTTGCTCTATGCTCTATTATATATTTTTATAATATTTTGTCATTTTCCCCTTGTTGTATATGTGTGCAGGTTGTTTTTCCACGAATTGGAAAGTTGCTTAAGAGGTAGAGGTTTTCTTTTTCTGAGAGGTCCATCACTGCTAGTGTTATGACAGGCCTTGATTCTGAACAATTGTTTGCTGCCGACAATGTCAATTAGCAAACTGGCTTCCCCTTTTCAACAAGGAAAAGAAAACTTACATACAGACGTCACATAAAATTCTTGGCATAAATGTCGTATACAATTTTATATACCTATAATTTATCAAATATTTACATAAATGGCCAAACTAAAAATCACTTGAGTAATATATTATTTTTCATCTATGTAGCATTTCTTTCCCCTCACGGAGAGCACCAGAGTAATTTAACAGATCATTTTCCAACCTGAGTTCTGTGGAACACTGGTCTAGATAGAGGTGGATGCTGCAAGTACAAAGGGTTTTGTGGCCAATTCTGTTTTGCTGGTGTGGAGATTGATGAGAAGGACTGGCTCAAAAAGGAAGAGTTTAGGTTCGTCCGTCACAGTTGCCACTCCCTTCCCGAATAAGTGAAGGATTGTTCATTGGAGGAATGGAAATGATTTTGAACCATCTTTTCCCACAGATTACAACACTGGTGTCAAGAGCATAGGCTTTGGCCAGATACATTCTCATTCTCTTTTCTTTCTTTTTTTTTTTCCTGTCTTTTTTCTTCTCCTTCGCCCTTCTCCTCTCTTTCTTCCTTCTTTCTTCTCCCTCCTTCTTTTTCACCTCCTCTCCCTTTTTCTCCTCCTCCTCCTTCTTCTACCTCCCCCCTCCCCCTCTCCAGCACACATACTCTCCCCTTTTCTCTGTCCCCCGCAACCTGGCAGCATGCTAACATTTTTGTCTCCTCCCCGCTTTGGGCTTCCCTGTGTTTCAATCCAAGCTTACCATCACCTCCAGTGCCATCACCTCTCTTCTCTAGATATGTCCCTGCCATCAGTGAGGTTATAACTTTCTTTTTCATTCCAGCAAAGTCTGGATACTGTTCTCCACCTCCCTGTTTTTAAGCAGAGAGACACTGTAATTTTAAGGCACCCCTACAGATAGACTTCCTTTTACCAGAAAGTTCCTTTTCAGTGGGTAACCTCACTTTCACACTCTGCAGGAGAATGCTATACACAGACTACATTTTCCACATTCAAAATGCAGCCCTAATTATGAAGCCAAAGCCAGTTCGTGTTAGGCTGTATCATTAGCACCATCATCAGGAGACTTCTGCAGGGAGTCTGCTTGGGGCGGGGGGAGGAAGGGGGAGGGCGCTGGATCAGAGGAAATAGTTTCCACCCACTTCTGTCTGCTTTCAGCCCCACATGGATTAAGGACACTCACCACTCTTAAATATTAACTTTACCCTCAAGCAGTTTATGATGCCAGTCCCAAGCAACAGAGATATGTAAGCTTATCAAAAAAGAAAGAAGGCAGAGGGCCGTTAGTACCAGGCAGGAGCTTGGGTCCAGGACAGAAACAACAGAGATTCAGAGGAAGAAAAAGTCCTGGTGGGCTGGAGGCTTCAGGGAAGCTTGATGAAGGGGGTGAATCCAGAGCTGAACCTCAAAGAAAGAGTAAGAACTGTCTTTGCTTTTAAAAATGCTTTGCCACGATCGTGTTTTGATGTTACCTGTTTTTTTGGTTTTGCCTGCAACCCAGTCAAACCTACAGCTGAGAGCAAATCTCAACGTGTCACTCCCATACCTTGAGGATAAAGCACTTATTTCTTAACGTATCCTATGTAATGCTTTTTATGTCTGGAGACACCCTCCTGTGCACATGCTGTATTTGGTCTCATTGTTACTGCAGTGTTTGCTGTCCCCTGTCATGTACTTCTGGTTCTTGCTTGTCCTTCTTGACTCCTTGAACAGACGTCTACCACATCTGTTTCTCTTGCTAGAACGTGAGTCCTCTCAGGCAGAGAGCAATTCTAACTTATTCCTATTTTCCCAGAATGGTTGTATCTCAAAGAGCTGGCATGTAGAAGTGAACATATGCCTTTTCTTCTCAATTACATTAGGACTATGTCACATAATTCTTTATCAGTTTGGATGACGAGAAATCAAACCCTACTCGTCTTTGCCTTTACTTAGCTGAAATGCCATTATGGGATGGTTGAAAAGAACAGTGAGTTCTAGGATGTTTAGTAAAAATGTTGTGGGCTGTCAAATATGATGTAAATTATCAGGATTCAAAACAAAAGTTCTATCTGGAGCACTGGAAATATTGCAGATGGTATTGAAATGTGACTCAAAATGTGATTTCATAAAAATGATAGTATTTATACAAGCAATTCAAAGTACATTGAAAACTGATACGGAGAGAAAAGTTTTTAAGAGTTTAAATATATTTTCATGACTCTATGCTACTGGAAAGTTTTTAAGAGTTTAAATATATTTTCATGACTCTATGTTACTGGAAGCTCAGTAAATATCCTCTGGTAGAAGGTCTCCTACCCTACTTCGGAACATCTCCTGGTTATAGTTGATACCGATTCATTTATCAAATAATTTTTATTAAAAAAATAATGTTCTGTTTCCTGGATGAGCTTGCAGCAGAATGAAAACATACTTCCTCAGCAGAATGGATAGGGGTTTTCTCCATCTGATCTTTCATCAGATAGAATTCTTAATCAAGCCAGAACCTTCTGAAAGACATGACTTGGAGAACTTCCAAAAAACAAACTAACTAACTAACAAGCAAAAAACAGAACTGTCCTGAAAGGAATGGCAAACTATAGTTAGATCTCATTAGTCCTAAATTCTGCATATCATTCACCCATAAGCTATAGTTGTTTCACCCTTGTGAGATTTGTCCCATAACTCATTCTAGTCAATATGATGCATTTAGTACTAAAGAGACTCATATCTTGGAAATCACCTGGCTCTTTCAAACTGTGTTCTCTAATGAATCAGAAGGTAATTGCATTAAGTACCTTCCTGGTTGCCAAGTCTAATCATATTCCACCCAGGCAAGTGTGTGGCTGGCCTCTGTACCTAGCATGCTTTGTGAGGTCTAATCACGGGCATGACTGAAGTGGAACTCTGAAACTGGACAATGAAGTTGCTTCAAATGCTTGGATTACAAAGATCAATAGCAAAGTAAGCTTGCCTTTTTCACAAGGCCTTTTGTTTCTTATTTAAAAATCATCACAGGTTCAAACAGGAGTCCTCCAAATACAGAAACCCAGTAGCTAACGTTTGAATATACCAGGGAGGCATTTACAACTTAAGCCTAGAAACAAATCTGTTACAAATCAGAATCAAGTAATGCCAAATGTATAGAAATGAATGTAAGTATCTGCCAGATCTGCCTTAGGATAGTATAAATCAATTAGTAGTACTCTGTTACTTGTAATTTCACTTCCCTTTGTATTAGCTGCTGTCCACATCTCTATTTCCCTTTCCCATCAGACTATAAACATCTTAAGGCTGGGCACTGGTTCTTTCTTATTATGGCAATCTTTACCCGTAAAAGAGACCCTGACAAATGGAGGTGATGATAATTGAATGGATTAAAAAATAAAAAAAGCCTTACACCTAACAGTCCCTTAATATGTATTTATGAATAGGCGAATTAATGAATTGATGAAAGAATGAGTATGCGTATGACATTTTACTACAGTGGATATACTTCAATAGTCAACTGAGGCTTTTAATGTTCAAAACAAAAAGATATGCAGTCTCTTATTTACTTTAGCAATCAGACTGAAAATTCAAATTTGAATATTACATTTAAAACATTAGAAGTAAAATTTCTTGCCAGTATTTCCAAGTTATACAGTATCTTCTACTACTTTAAAGTAAAATTATCTTCCTACTGGCAAAGAGTGACATTTTTAGTGTGCTCTAAGTATTTGTAAATTTTACCCTGTTCTGCCCATGTATCCACATTCCCCTTATCTTCTTTTTCAGTAATTCCTCCTGTTTAAAAAGAAATTAAAGCAGCTACTTTTCAGAGTTTGCAGGTCAGATCAGATGTTTTTGTATCTGAATAAAACTCTTAAAAAGGACTGTTTTAAATAATTAAAATAAATGTTATATTGTTTCTCTTAGATTGTTATGAAAAAAGAAATAAATACTAAGGTTGTTGTTACACAACAAAATAATTACTGGGTCTTAAGAGTCTAATGTGAGTCAGTTCAAGGTCTGACTATCCCAGGGAAGAATTAGGCAGTGCCCATGTGGCTTTTAGGAAAAACATACATTTTGCAGCTAATCAAATAGAAAAGTCACTACAGAAAACTGAGCACTGGCCGAGCATGTTGCATTTACTCACTTAACATCGCTTGCAGGGAGAATGACCCAGTTCTTTCATTCTTTGAATGGAGGAGAACACCAAATACATTTATTACTGAATGTATAGACTTGCCCCCAAAGGCATTACCAACCGTTCAGATAATCCTGGTATCTATACAGCTTCCAGGTTTTTGCCTCTACTCTGAACCTTCTACTTCTGCAAAGGGATATTGTCTTAATTGAAACAAACTTGCGATTAGTAGCTATATGAAAAGGAAATCACACAAAGATGATCTTTAGGTAATCTGATAACTTCCGTAGTACCCCGGGTTTATTTGTAGGAACTGAAATTCACAGCCTTTTAACACTCTTGGGTTCCTTGGCATGCTTACGTTCCCATCCTCCCCTAAGTTTATATTTGTTATAGTCATTAAGGCAAAAAAAATTATACCTTTGAACATTCTGAATTCCTTTATTACACCGAGATCTCCTTGTGGGACTGGTGTGTCTTATTTACATTGTAGTCCAGTGCCTAATGAAGTGATGAACATTTAATAGCTCCCCAATAAATGTTTGCTGAATTAATGAGCACTTTCTGTACGCTATTTCCATGTCATCTTTAGATGCGCATTCTTTGCCTTTCATCCACATCGTCTGAAATTCTGTTCATTGCTCCACTTAACATCCCCCCAGAATTGCTCAGAAAATATTTATTTATATCTATTATGTCATAACATAGTGCTTCGCTTCTCAGAGCTTGTGATATGCCCTTCATTGTCCTAAAAGGAACTTACAATCTAGATGCAGAGACAAGACAAAAACATAAAAGACTAAATTACCACTTGAAGGAATAAATAATTTAACCGAACACTGTAAATGAAATGAATATAGTGTGTTTTAAGATTATGTCTCAGCTAGGTCCATTCAAGAAATTCATATTTGGGAAAACCTGAATTTCTTGGGCAGCTGCCAGAGCTAAAGACTGGGGATGCTCCCAGGAAGAAACAATCTAAAGGAAGAGAATCGGTAGACAAACCTGACTTGATAAGTAAGGCTTAGTCATCAGAGGAGCAGTGTGATGTGATGAGCTGGTTGAATTTGTCCCCAACATAGCATTTCCGTTCAACTGACTCATATGAGAATTTTACAGAGAAATAAAGAATGGTGGCATGGAACTGAAATTCCTGTGGAAGATATTCTATTCATGGGACATTACTCTTACATCTGTAAGATAGTGGATACAAAGTTTGTATCCTTTAATAGAAGATAAAAAAAAAGGAATGGAGGCATTGCTCCCCACTTTGCCTCAGGAACAATGTCTGGTTTGGAAAACTGGAGGGTGCAGCTAATCACCGGCTAATCACTCAAACAAGGGGTGTCTGGAAACCTCCCAGGTGTCATGCAGGAGCATCAGTGCTCAGTGAAAGAGCAGTACCTGACTGAAATAGCAGTGTTACTGACAAAGAAGGAAGAGGGAGACAAGAGTATAAGTAGTGACGATTCATTTGTTTGAGTCCATGTTGACTGCCTTTGCTGATATCTCAAAATACCCGGGGCAAGACCCAACAGAGGATATCGGCAAGTGGCATTGTTACATACGTAATGGATATTTAGAGAGAGGTGAGTTGACTGAGCCCCAGTGCAACCTAGAAATCTTCAGGAGGCAGAATCTAGATCTACAAGGAAAGAAGAAGGTGGTGGGGAGAGGTGGTACTGAAAATGAAAATGAGCAAAGACACAGAAGTATTTTGGTTTGTATGGGAAACCATGACCATAGCATTGTGACTGTAGCCCTGTGTATAGTAAGTGAGTAATTCAACTGGTTTAGAAATGGATGTCAGGAGGGAGCCTGGGTGACTCAGTCAGTTAAAAGACTAACTTTTAATTTTGGCTCAGGTCATAATCTCAGGGTCCTGAGATCGAGCCCAGCTTGGGGTTCTGTGTTCAAAGTGGAGCCTCCTTGTCCCTCTCCTCTGCGCCTCCTCCCTGTGCCCCTCTTCCTCCCCCAGCTCGTGCTCTCTCTCTTTCTGGAAAAAATAAAATCTTAAAAAAAAAAATGGATATCAGGGCCAAAATTTAAAAAGCCTGTAGCTGTATCACATCAAAAAATCAAAAAATAGGGTGTCTGGGTGGTTCAGTCAATCAAGCATCTGCCTTTCCGCTCAGGTTGTGACCCTGAGATCCTGGGATCAAGTCCCGCACTGGGTTCCATGCTCTTCAGGGAGCCTGCTTTTCCCTTTGCCTTTGCCTTTCTCCTTCTCTCTCTCTCTTTCTGTCTCTCATGAATAAATAAATAAATAAAATCTTCTTTAAAAAATCCAAAAATAGCAGGTTCCTGATGTGAACATTTCAGAATTTTTGATGGTAAAATCCCTCTGACCCATAGCCATGCAGTCAGCACTTTACATATTTTATCTTTATTTTCAAAAGCTCTATGAAGAAGTATCATTATGTTTATTTTCTGTAATCAAGACTGAACCTTATAGAGTTGAAATAACTTGCCCACCATGACACATTAACGGTTGAGCCGGGATCTGAGATGAGATCTCTGCAGTTCACATTCTACTGCCACTTCTTGGCACTGACTGCACTCTGCTCAACACCCTGACCTCCGTCACATCAGGGCAGCCTTGAGTTCTTCCCATTCTTACTATTTCCTTGAATAAAACAGCAGAGATGCCATGCAATGCACAGATAGAAAAAACATGAATGATGAGTCTCTCACCTCTTGAAATCCATCCTTTTAATGATATTCCCTTTACCTGATATTTTTTGAAGTCATAGGCTTTACATTTTCCATTTTTTTCCCAATGCCTTGTGATGAATCTGATTTGAGCGGTTCACCTTGGTATATTAATGCGATCGGAGATAATGTTGTGTAGTACTTTAACAGAAGACACACTCATGTGCCCCCAGGGACTGCAAAGCAGAGTTTAAGAGTTAAAAGAGCTCATTTGGGAGAAACGAAATGGGTTTTACAAAGGAGGGTGAGGGGGCATAAGAAGTGTTGAAGGTGGAGGAGACTGAAGTGAAAGAGGCCCAGCATGTGGGGCGGAATGATTAGACTTGACTTGCTCTACCTAGAAAATGGACTGCAGAGGACACAAGACCAGCGTTCTGAACTGGAAATAGACATGACTTGGGGTCTAGAGATGAAGATACCCACAGTGACAGGAAGTCAATAAAGGCTTTCTCCACAGCTGAATGAGGGACTATCTACTCTCAAGACCCTTGAGCAAGTAATATAATTAGTTTCCAGGGCCCTGTTAAAACGGCTATGAATATACGTGAGAATCACTAAGGGCATGAGCTACAGTGGGGAGTACCCACCATGAGGAAAGAGAATGGTAGTAACTGGAAAATCTTGAAGTTGGTTGGAACAAAAAGGCGCCATACCATGTTGGGTGTCATAAAAGGGTGGCAAGTTACTCTGCTACCACTTCCTACTGTTTCCTGTAGAACTTATTGAATCACACTTCTTAATGAATGAATTTGTTTGACCAAGCAAAAATAGCCTACAAAAGGTTGCATTTTAATATAATTGTGTATGAATTTGTCTTGGAAGTTGGAGATAATTGGGAGATAAATCCGATTTTAAGAGGCAAGTGAAGGAAAATCTTCAATAGGCACAGTTCAAATAGCATTATGCATGTGGTTTTCTTCTAATTTATAATGGAGGAAGTTTTCTAAGCTATTTATGAACTCAGTAAAAAATGAGAATGTGCTATCAAATATATCTGGATGTCTCTGTAACCCAAACATTAGTCATACATTTGCAAATTTCCGGAAGAAAAAAAAAATCCTCCTAAAAGGACCTTAGTTACTCTTTTAAATGTACTCTTACAAATGGGCCTTAGAATAATACAATAGAGGTTTGCATAAGGTGCAGAGGTGGAACAGAGGAGAGAATGGCTGAAAATAAATTGGTGTCTCGGAAACATTATTTTGATACTTATGGTTAGAACTAATTTTTTATGCTTTGGTCCTGAGGTAATACAATAACATGAATTATAAAAATATGCCCATGTATACCATCATCTACAGTAAATATTAATTGTAACTCCATGTTAGCTCTCAAATATATCCAGTTCTCCCCATCCACTCTGCTTCAAGATTGTTAAAATGGTTTCTTAACTATTTTCTGTAGCTCAAATCTGGCCCCTGTTCAGTCTGTTTAGCCCTGGGGCTTAGTATCTGAAGGAAAATGGAGTTCCTCTTTTGTCCATTGTTCTCCAGGTAGGGGGATAATAACTGTGCCTGGCACATTTGCTAAGTGGCCTGTAAGTCTAAATGTTGTCATGTTGGAAGATCACAGAGCTGCTCTGTCAGGCTTACTTTCGAAACAGCGATGCCAGGAACCACTCATTTAGGTGTACCTGCTGCCAAAAGATTAAGGTGTTTCCTACCCCCCCACCCTGGACTGATGGGAACTTTGTTTATCCAAAGTCATAGTAACAACCCCAACTTCCTGTCCTACAAAAGGAGCTAATTAAATGAAATAGTGAGGACCAAAGCAAAATGGAGACAATATGGCAGAATTCAATCTGGGGTCCTCCTTCCTCTGACTGGTAGCTTGGAATTTTTTGTGTAGTCCTTGACTGGGCTCCAGGGTATCTGAGAGCTTTTGAAAGAATGCTCACTATTAGGAGCTTTGTTACCAAAACACTTAGTGACCATTGTCCCTGAATGGAAGATTCTGGATAGTTTTTGTGGCTCCCTTTTTCAAGTGTGGTAAATTTTAGCCCTGTTTCATTTGTCTTTGCAGTAGGAATGCTATGCTTTTTCCATTGGCAGGATAGATGATACTTAAGGCCATAAAACCTGTGTAAATAAGGCTACATTCAAGGGCAAGATAACTAAGATGTATTGAATAAATGGTGTTTTCCAAGGAGCAAGGGGACATGTGACGGTTCACACGATAGGCAAGAACCAATTGTATAGGTTGTTAGGAACAAGCTGGTTTGCCTTTTAAAATAAAAGTCAGCCCACAGATTATTTATTGAGCACCTATGATGAAAGAGGCATTATTCAAAGTTCTCTTGATGGTGGGGAGCCAGAAAGATGTACCCTAAATATAAGGGCTATACAAAGCTTACATTCTAATGGAGAGAGACATATAATGAATGATGTCAAAGAAACTAATTCAAGTGACTCCAAAAGAAGTTAAAACCTTTAAATAGCTGATGTACCTCAGAAGCACCTGAAAACCAGATAACTGTCCAGGTCAAAGGCAGGTGGGGATTTTACAGGGTGAGGAGAAGAGAGGGGTGCCTGTCCCTGTGGTCCAGCTCAGGGAGCAGTCTGATCTGCGGCTGCTCTAGCTCTTGCTGTTGGGGTGGTCGGAGGTTGGTTTTGTCCTTGGGTGTCTTGTGTAGGGTCGTTGTTGTATGACCCCCCAAAAAACACTAGAACAGTTCTTTCGAAAGTGGTTTTTATAACTCTTGCTATTTGTTAGTCAAGGTTCAAGGCAGGGGAAGTAGGGGAAAACAGGGAAAAGGGAATAAGAAAGGAAGAGAGGCCATGGTTAAAGGTCATTTTTGTTCTTTTATAGAAAGTGTGCAAATAAGATCTTCAGGCATGGTAAATTGAATGAAGAAAGAAAATGCAGGACACTGTGGAAGGGAGTCGTCAGGGAGGCTCTCCAAGGAGAGATACTCCAGATGAAACCTGACTATTGAGAAGGAAAGGGCCGTTGGATGGCACAGGAGTTCTGGCAGAGGGCCGGAAGCAGGAATAAGCTTGGCAGAGTCCGGAGACCACGCTCTGCTATGTGGTGACGTGGGGTGAGAAGGAGAAGGATGCCCGGAGATTCAGGAAGCTGACAGCAGTCGTGCTCAGCTGTCCGTCGGCCCTTGCCGCACATGGCAGGTGTTTAAAGTAGACTTCGATGGACCATATTGCAGTGGTGTTTCTCAAATGTCAGTGTGCTTAGAAATCACCTGGGCATTATGTTGAACTGCAGGTTCTAATTCAGAAAGCCTGAGATAGGGCCTGTTACCCTACTTTGTGAAGAACTCCTGGGTCATGCTGATGATGCTGGCTGAAGGGCAGCCTGAGCTAAAAGGCTTCAGGGTCTTTGCTGGAGATTCCTCCCTTCTCTCCAGCTGCCCCAGACACTGAGGGCATCAGAATGAGTACAGCCACATTTTACTTTCTTTCTTCTTCACCATTCAGAGTACCATGGGGAGGGCTTTTTCTGGGCCCACCTGAAACCACTGTGATCTCCTTTGAGGGCTGGTTCCTGGTAGATCTCCAATTTTAATTAAAGAATGGTTAAAGCTATGTAAATCACCTTCCATCCAAGCTTCTTTAATATTTTGCAGATATGCTATTTACAAATTCTATGTTATCTCTGAGGAAGAGTAATAACTGTTAAGTGAAAGATACCCAATTTCTCACTTCTTACTTTTTTCAAGAGCTTTATTTTTCTTCATTGGGAACCCTTTAGACTGCTGATTACAGACACTGAAAATACGTGTTCCTCTCTAAATATGGAAAATTCCTTCTAAATTATGCTAAGTAATAATATAAAACTAATTTCTTAGTAGATAAAGGGCATTTGTAAATGTGTGCATATAAGGGTAGTAATTGACTAAAACATGACCTAAACAAATTAGGAACAATAGGGAAAAATTATTTTTCCCTCTGTGATTAATCAGCTCAGAAGTCCTAAGTATTTTTGACTACTTCTTACAAATACAGAACAAGGGGGAGATGACTAGGTCAAGAAGAGTTTGTTGCTGAATTGCAAAAACATCACATGAATTTATACGTTGCTGAATAACTCATGATAGGGAACAACATCCAGGCTTTAGTGATCCTATCTGAAAATATTTTCTTTCATTTTTAGCCAAGTATATTGCTTATGAGCAACAGGTTTAAGACATTAATGGGCATAGAATCTACTCAGCTACCTATTGCATGTGTGAACCTTGGCAAGTGGGTTAGGCCCTTCTCAGCCTTAAACTCCTCATCTGTAAAGTCTGGGCACCAGTCATACCATGTGAAGTTTCTCATAATTGAACAGAATATGCACATAAATTGTGAGCATGGTATTTGGTACACAGTAAGCTTTCAATAGATGTTAGGCATTAATATTAGTAGTATGGTTCTAATTATTATCTTCTCAACAGAACAAATCCAACTCAGAAAGAACCGTTTGGCAGAGCCTTCAAAACATATGTGTGATCTGAAGCTCACCTACCAGCTGCTAATTTGCTTGTTTATTTCATTTGATTTTCCTTAGCTGCACATAAGGCAGGTGGGTGGCGGAAGCTTAATTTATTTGTCCCTTTTTTTTTGAAACTGTGGGTTTGGGCTCTCACACTATTTTGAGGCATGGTCTGGTGGTGGCATTGGGGATATGCACACTTTAGGGAGGTGGGACGATTATGAAGCTCTCCTGGTGGCTCCAGCGTCTTTCTTTCCCCCAGTGATGATCATAGGTGCTAGATTGCCAGAGCTGCCAGCCAAAGGCCTCTCCTCCCACAGATCTGGAAACACATGAAAAGAGCCATGACTCATGGGCTACAACTTTTTCAGCAGCTTGATACAAGCACTGATAGGCTCGGCTCCCATGTTTTCATCGCCCCACAGGCTAGCCGAGGGGGAAAGGGCTCTGTGGGTTTCAGATAAAGTGCTTCCTGACAATAATTGAGAACAACTGAGAGATTCTGTGGAGAGGTTAGGATATTGTTCCTGTTGCTTTGCTAAAGTCAGTGGAGAGCATGATCCTGGGTGACACCAGGGTGTCTTCAGATCCTTAGAGGTATGGCATTTGAAGTCTTTCAAATCTTTCTTTATAAACTATCAGAGAGAGTCCCTGCTTTCCTGCATTTCATGCTTTGTCCTTCATACTGCTCTCTAGTAGGACTTAACTCATTGTGTTCTCTTTTGTTGTGGTGGTTGTTATTTGGCCTGCCTGTCTTCTGTGGACTGTGTGCTCTGTGAGGGCAAGTCTTTTTAATCCTTGGATCTCTAGCCCTGAGCTCAGGGCCTGATAGACAATAAATTCATAATAGTCATTGCCAGCTGCATGGATGGATGGTTCGGTGAATGGATAGATGGATGGCTACACTAATGAAATTGGGGAAAAGAAAGTACTCTAGTACAGTGGACTGTGTGCATATGTGAATACTTTGTAATTAATGGGTGGATGGGGGAGGGATTATTGATAAAAAATTTGGTTCTGAAATTCAGAAAACTTACTTTGCTGTCAAATGCAAGATAATAATATTAAACATGAAAGCATTCACTTGTCCATAAAACCCCTAAGTAATTTGAGGGAGACTTTTGGATGAAAGATGAAAGTTTTCTGAAAAGTATAAATGGATGTCTGTGACAAACATGACATTTTACATGAAAATTAAAACATTACTCTATGTAAAAGTAAGATATTTTGAATCTGTAGGAGATT
Organism: Ailurus styani; assembly: GCA_002007465.1. Taxonomy (NCBI): domain Eukaryota; kingdom Metazoa; phylum Chordata; class Mammalia; order Carnivora; family Ailuridae; genus Ailurus; species Ailurus styani. The sequence continues at coordinate 394,887 of LNAC01000919.1, forward strand.
AACATGGACAGAAAGCTTAGTGTTCCATTGAGAAAGAGAGAAATTCATCCATGCACTCATTGAAATAGTATTTCAATAGTATTTATTAAAGACCTACTTTGTACTGGACACAAAGACCAAGAGATGAATTTATCCACATCCCACTCCTCTGGGGCTCCACAGTTAAAATCAAGTCATAGACGTGAACTGGTAATTGTAATAGTAGGAAAATGGAGATGTGATCATGGCACTACAGAAACACAAGAGATGGACAGGTTCAACCCTGCTCAGATAAATCTAGAAAGGAGAAAATGGTGACATTGGAACTGCAATTTAAAGGATGCGTGGGACTTAGCCATGACAGGAGGGAAAAAGAGTTAGAGGGGCTGGGAAGAACAGGGTGCATTCTGGGAAGTACCAGTACTTCTGTGTGCCCACTACATGGGGCTGTGGATGAGGAAGTGAATAGCTGAGATGAGACAGATAAATGGAGAAAATCATTCAGAACTTGTACACCAAACCATAGATTCAAAATTATCCATCCATGTAGATGATGTATAACTAAAGAATGTAGTAATCAGTGCTAAATGATTTTCCAGATATTGAGGTATAATGTCTAAAGAGTGTACTGTAATTTCACTTTGACAGGTGGAAAACTGTGAGTTCAGTGGTTATGTAGTCCTGACCTGATGTGCTTGTAATTCTTTTGGTAAAGGCAATTGATTTAAAATGTAATAATGTGATTTAACTTTATAGCCTTTCGTCAATTTGATATACATTATATTACAAATCAGAAAAATGTCTTAGAAAAAAATATCACCACGGCTTTATTTTAGGCTACGTGGAGAATCTTCTTATACTCAAAATGGACTCATTGGTAAATCAGGAATAAAATCTAGGACCCCTGGTTTCTTGCACATTGACTTTCTTATGAAATCACCCAGCTCAATAAATGTAACAAACTGAAACCTGCAAGGTGATATTTTATCTTCTTAGCTATATCATGCAAACTCTGTTCTAGGATTATATGTCACCCAATTTTCCTGTGTGACTTTGAGTATCTATCTGATAAGATTCTCCATTCCTTGCCTCAGATAAATTCACAGACTTTTTTTTTTTTTTACAACTTAAAGTTTTATTTATCTTTAGTCATGGAAGTGTTTAACGAGACATCCTCCTCTTAAAAATCAGTTTTTGTCAAGGCATCAGAGGAATTACTATAGAAAATCACGTCTTCAAAAGCTGCCTGGATTTGTCTGATATTTGTTGGACCTTTATTTTTAGAGTACCTATATGCAAAGCACTGTTGCATTTGTATGTATGTGGGGGATGTGTACAAATAACACTAATATTGGTGAATGCTTGTGTGGTAGATACTGTGTTGTAAGGCATTAGTCTAAGTGCTTTTTATAATGTTAACACATTTAGTCCTTGTCTGTAAAGTGGTACCTTTTTAAATCCCATTTTATAAATGAGAAAACTGAGGCACAGAAAGGTTAGTAAGTAACTTGCTCAGATGCAGAAGTTAAGAGTTGAACTTGTGTTCTCTGGGTCTACAGCCTCTGCTCTTGGATACTGTGCTAAACTCCATGGCCTGGAAGGAAACTGGGGCCTCCTGGCATCCACGGTGGGAGGAGGGGTTATGGAACCATGTGGGAACTACTTCAGAAATACAGAACAGGAAGAATTTATGTCTGAGATAATCATGAATGCCTAATAAAAGAGGAAACATGGAAACTGGGCCTGTCAGGTGGGGGTTAAGATGACACCGTAGGCTAGAGATTGCTAGCAGAGGCCCCCAGTGGAGGAGCACAGGTGTATTTAGAGGAAAACACATCAAACAGTTTGTCTAGAGTGGCATGGAAAGCCAATGTGAGAGGGCAGGAGATAAATTATTGGAAGGGTGGTCGTAGCAAATTCCAAAGGAGCATAAAGCCTAATAGAGTCTGAGAGTCATTGTGGATGTGAAGGTTTGGGAGTTTTATGTATGTTTTTTTTTTTTTAAATTTTATTTTTATTATTTGCCCAAGGGGTACAGGTCTGTGAATCATCAGGCTTACATCTTTCACAGCATTCACCAAAGCACAAACCCTCCCCAATGTCCATAACCCATCCACCCTATCCCTACCCTCCCACCCCCCAGTAACCCTCAGTTTGTTTTGTGAGATTAGGAGTCTCTTATGGTTTGTCTCCTTCCCCATCCCATCTTGTTTCATTATTTTTCCCTCCCTACCCCCCACGACCCCCAACCCTGCCCCTCAAGTTCCTCATATCAGAGAGATCATATGATAATTGTCTTTCTCTGATTGACTTATTTCGCTCAGCATGATACCCTCCAGTTCCATCCATGTCGTTGCGAATGGCAAGATTTCGTTTCTTTTGATAGCTGCATAATATTCCATTGTATTTTATGTATGTTTTTAAGCAAAAGAGTAAAATGAAGGAAGATGAATTAGGCAGCCATATGTAGGATTGATTAGATGAAACATGAGGAAGGTTTGGAGGGAGGAAAAGGTTGGAACACTAATGGATTTAAATGCTTCATCAAGAACAGCAAAAACAAAAAAGAACAGAGACTGCTGAAGCATCTTCACTCTGAAATAGAAACTGAGACAGTCTGCAACTTTGCTATAGCAGAAAAGGTACCGTTATGAAGGTCACGTCTTGCCCACCGTACTTCAACAGGACTTTTCGCACCATCTTGAAATCTGGAAGAACCCATTCATCAGTTCCTCTTTGAACTCTGAAGACATGAGTAACACAGTTCTTTAATGTCTCCTCTGTTCTCTGGTGATAGGTTTGCCCGAGATAGATGTGCAGAGGGGCACGGTTAGTACATTACAGTTTCTCTCTGAAAACAGCAGGGTCTGCATGGCCTCTTCTTTCCATTAAGTGGGTCATAATTAGTTGCATCAGAAAAAATGGCAGGACGGTTGATCTGGAAGTTGTAACTTTTTTTGAAGTAATCCTCTGAGTAAAGTTCATTCTCTGTGAAGCATTTTTCTTCAAGTGATGTGCTGACGACCTCCTTACAATGCCCCATGGTCAATGTTTCTCTCGGGTGTTTTATCAAATGGGGCCTGCTGGGTTACCTTGGTGCCTCATTTCCCTCAAGAAGAAGCTTTAACAAACCCAAACTTAGGAGGCATTTTGAAATGATAGATAAATTGTGAGCATGTTGAAGACAAAACAGACTAAGTTTAAATGTTATTAAACTATATCCAGTTTTAAAACTACTACTAAATCAGTCACACATGAAAATATAAGCCAGTGATGGAAGAATGGCTGAATGTTTGGGCATCATCAAGCTTGGTTCTGATCATCTCAGATGCCGAACCCCCTTTCCCACTTTGAATGTGACTCTGGGTTCAGTCAGTTTGTAAGGAACAGGATTATCAGTAAGTCTGACAGGCTAAAGCCTTGAAGTTTCACCTATGGTACTATCAGCAACAACAAACTAGTTCAGGTGTTCTGAGAAAAATGCTAAAAAGACCAAGGCTTTGGGAGTGCCTGGGTGGTTCTGTTGGTTAAGCTTCTGCCTTCATCTCAGGTCACCTGGGATATAGCCCCTCATTTGTCTCCCTACTCAGCAGGGAATCAGTTACTCCCTCTGCCTCTGCCCCTCCATCTCCTACCTTCCCCCTCCTCCCCCTTCCCCGCTCCTCCAGGCCCCCTGTGCTCTCTAGCATTCTCTCTCTCTCTCTCAAACACATAAAATCTTAAGAAAACAAAAACAAAGACCAAGGCTTTGGTTTGGGCCCATTTATGTCATTTTACTTACCTTGTTCTCTTGCCTCTTTTGTAAACTTTTTATTTTATAAAAATGACGTAAAGACACAGAAAAGATGAAAGAATGGTACAGAGTCCACCTGTCTTCTTTATCCAGAATTAACAATTGTTAATGTTTTACCAAATTCGCTTTATAATTCTCTAGTCATTTTGTCTTTTTCTAGAACCACTTAAGAGTAAGTTGCATATGGCATGGTCTTGTACCCTTTAATGACTTGAGTGCACATTTCCTAAAAACAAGGATATTCTCTTACATAAATACAGTGAATTAATTAATGGTAATACTTTATAGCCCACATTGAATTCATCGGTGGTCCCAGTCATACTCTTTACAGTACCAGTACAAGATCCAGTATAGGCTCATACACTACATATACTCTGTTAGAACTTTAACAGGAGAGTCTACAGAAAAACAGTTTTCATATAATGTTTGGAAAGGGGCCGTGAGGAGTCAGATTTATTGAGTACCTTTTTATCCTCAAAAGATGTATTCCCATGAGGTAGTCTGTCAATCAGTGTTCTCCAGAAAAACAAAGCTGATAGGATATTATTATATGTCTTATGTATACATTACATAAACTTATATATCTATAATTTATATAGTACATAAAATATATATTCCTATATATGGTAATGATAGTAATGATTCAAATATTGTTGTGAACACAGTAGAAATGCTGTGAGCTTTCCTAGAAACTTGTCATGTCATTCCTATTGGGAGAAAAAATAAGATGGAATTTATCTTTGCATAGAAAATTTTAAAACATCTATCTTTCTATCTATCTATCGAGAGAACACAAAAGAGGGAGAGAAAGAGATGATAAATAATGAGGTCAGACCAGTTCAAAATCAGTAGGGCAGGAGAGGCTGAAAACCCAGCAGGAGGTGACACTGCAATCTTGAGGCACAACTTCTTCTTCCCCAAGAATTCTGGTTTTGTTCTTAAGGACTTCCAACTGCTTTGATGAGGCCCACCCACATTATTGAGGGTAGTCTACTTTATTCTTTTAATTTTTTTAAGATTTTATTTATTTATATGACAGAGAGAGACATCACAAGTAGGCAGAGAGGCAGGCAGAGAGAGAGGGGGAAGCAGGCTCCCCACTGAGCAGGGAGCCTGACGCGGGGCTGGATCCCAGGACCCTGAGATCATGACCTGAGCTGAAGGCAGAGGCTTTAACCCACTGAGCCACCCAGGCGCCCCAGAGGGCAGTCTGCTTTAAAGACAACTGACAGTAGATGTTAGCCATATCTACAAGACAATTTCACAGCAACACCTGGCTTCATGATTAATTAAACAACTGGCCTAGCCAAGTTAACTCAGAAAGTGCTCAGAGGTAGAGACCATCACTCACATGTTACGCATGAGTCTAAGACTTAGCACCATGTGTTTTTTTTGTTTGTTTTTTGTTTGTTTGTTTTTACGAAGAATACTCATTGTGCATGGCTGAGACAGAATAGAAATCTAGTGTGTCCCACACCAAAAACCTGTGCTTCTCCCATGGCAGCCCTATTGCCTAACTTCAACGTGAAATGATTTGAAAAGTGGTAAGTTTCCAGTCCCTGATGATATATAAACATGGGCTGAATGACTAGCTATCAAGAATGTTCCAGAAATTATTCAAGTCTTAAATAAATACTCGTGCTGTGTGGCTCTTCAAATTCGATTTGCCTTTATGAATCTAAAGTTTCAAAAAACATTTTTCAAAAAATGTGTTTCAGGGCTTTTTTCTTACTGAAGTATAATATTTTTATATATAGATGCCTTTGTATTCAGTTAGTACCCCTCATCAGAAGAGACAGGTAATTGCACCCTTTTTCTAAGAGTCTACATTATTTATAGTTTTCAAAGTAGCATTTCAAACCAGTGCTACTGTTTGGCAGATCTTAAAGGAGGTCACAGAGAAAAATATGAGACTTTAGAGAAAAGCCATGCTGCTCAAAATCAATTGTAAAAGACTCTTATGTAAATACAGACTTCATATATTCTAATGAGTCATTTATAGCCTTATATTTTTATTTCAAGGATAATCTCATGGCTTAATTTTTTAATTTAATTTAATTTTTTTCTTTTATTTTTTTTACTTCACAGTAGAAGTGTAATCAGAACTCTTGGTTTATCTTGACAGTTATCCTCAACATTAGAAAAAGTTTCATCCTTTGTAGGACATTTTAAATAATAAATAATAATCATAGGTGTAATATTCACTAAGCATTATTTGGTATCAAGTACTTTGCTAAATAATTTACAAGCGTTATCTTACGTGAGTTATTCTTCATTTCAGCTCAAAGAGGTAAAGTACTATTATTGCCTCCATTTTAAGGAAAAGGAAAAAAGAAAAAGCACACCCGAGAAGATTGAATAATCCTAAAAGTAAGATCCTCCCCAGATGATGATATCTTCACATACATGGATTTGTTTTATATGTAATTCAAACTGTCCTTTAAAAATCTGAGCGTTTGTATTTCAACAGATGATGGAGCAAAGTAATTAAGCTCCTTGTTGGTAAACAAGATGGTTACCAATTATAAAATTAATTTATGACCTTTTAACACTACGTCCAAACTTTACCCATTAAACTACAATACCTTCTAATAATAAAACCTACTGTTATGACAGCTTAACATAGGAAATTTCCGATTGCTTAGCAAATACTAATTTTTTATATTGCAGTCTATAATTACCATTGCTAGGCAATTGCATAGTTCTTTGCTTGAGTAACATGTTGTCATCTGATTTTAAGGCAGGTTATTTTTTTCTCTAGATGGGTTTTTCACCTGGTAGGGGATAAAAGGCAGAGTCTTTAGTCTGATTTTTTAAAAAATTGAAATGTAAAGTAGTATTATTAGGAACACAGAAAGGACTATGTGTCCAGATTTTTTTTCACCAGGTTTGACTATTTTAAGATTTTATAAATATAAATTTCCTCTATAGCAGAGGAAAGTCCTGTTGAAGTCATATCCCAGGATAGAGGTAATGATTGAAATATTATCACAAGTACAGTGGAAATGCCATTAGCTTTCTTAGTAACTTGTGTTGTCAGTATTCCTGGTAGGATTTAAGCATGGCTAGCGGAAAAAAAAAAAAAGAATAAAATGGAATTTATCTTTGCCTAGAAGATTTTAAAATCTCTTCTAAATCAGATAATTTTTAATTGCATTAGTCTTTATTTTTACATAACAGAGAGGACTCCTCTTATTATGCTTGCCATCGTGAACAAGTATAACTCCCATTTTAGAAATTACTGTGTTTCCAGGGCACCTGGGTGGCTCAGTCAGTCAACTCTTGGCATCAGCTCAGGTCATGGTCTCAGGATGGTGAGATACAGCTCCACCTTGGGCTCTGTGCTTAGCATGAGTCTGCTTGAGATTCTCTCCCTCTCTCCCTACCCCTCCTTGTGTTCTCTCTCTCTGTAAGTATATAAACAAATAAAATCTTAAAAAAAAAAAAGAAATTACTGGGTTCCCAAATGGAAAAAATTATATTAAAAGTTATCATTTGGGGGCACCTGGGTGCCTCAGTCAGCTAAGTGTCTGTCTTGGACTCAGGTCAGGATCCCATGATCCTAGGATCAAGTCCCACCTTGGGCTCCCTGCTTCTCCCTCTCCCTCTAGCCCTCCCCACTGCTCATGCTGGCTCTCTCTCTATATCAAATAAATGGATAAAATCTTTCTAAAAAGTTACCATTTGATCCATTCTGAATAGTGGATGTGGTCTTTGTATGTACAATTATACATATATTTGCCCTTTGAGATGATTTTTTTAGAGATTTTATTTATTTGAGAGAGGGGGAGAGAGAGAGAGAATGAGAGAGTACAAGCAGGGGGAGTTAGCAGAGGGAGAGGGAGAAGCAGGCTCTTCGCTGAACAGGGAGCTTGGCACAGAGCTTGATCCCAGGACCCTGGGATCATGACCGGAGCTACCCAGATACCCTGAGACAATTAACATAATCATTATTTGTTGGTGTTATCACCATCTACTGTCTGAGCTTATGGAGTCTGACGATTCTTTAGGTCACATCCATCCCTTCTCTGGAAGAAGTGTGGGGCACTGCTGCTCATTTTTGCTCTTCTAGCTTCTTAAAAATGGGGTGCCTACAGGAGACAATATTACTGATATCCTGCTAAGATTTGTAGAAAAGGCAGTCACCATATTTGCTGGGTGTTCAATTTGTGAGGTAATAGTTACTGGTGCAGATGGAAGAGTCAACTGGCCAAGGCTTTGAAGTTAGGAAGGGGAGAATCTTGCTCTAATCAGGACTGGCCACTGCTGCATATTGACTGAGCTACCATTTGACTTCTGGATCTTCAGGTAATATCTCTTTCAGTATTCTTTTCAAGTTTAACTCATTTGTCTTTCCCTTCTTGAACAATTCCTCTTGGACTTTGAGGAAAAATTAATATTCTCTCACCCCATCTACCTCTACTCGTCTCCTTTCAGTTGGTGGAAAGGATTTTTCTCTTTCCTTCAGTAAGGTGCTCTCATTTGCTCTCTCTCTCTCCCTGTGTCTCTTTCTTTCTCTCCCTCTCTATCCCCTTATACCTCTCCTTCTCCCTCCATCCCATTCTCTTCTTCCTCTCTCAAAAATATTTTTCTTTTTCCTCGGTAGACTTCATATGGTTCGTAAATCCAGATTCCAAAGTATTAGCAAGCAAAATTATTATTATTCCTTCTCTTGTAGGAGTGAGAGAAATTCATCTCCATACCTTTCTAGGAGATGAAGGAAAATATCCCCATGCCCTTCTTTCAGTACCACATAGAAGAAGAAGCAAAAATAATTAGGCTTTCAATTAAAAGAGCCTGAATATATATATATATATATATATATATATA